>PVKE010030237.1:0-19774 GCA_004027555.1 Craseonycteris thonglongyai
AGTTCTTTATGAAGCACAAATTATCATTGCTGGGTTTCTTTAATCCCAAGTATGAATACAGAGATGGAAATTGAGGAAGACACAGGATACGTCTGTAGTATCTATTTTTATTAATATTTATTTATTTATTTATTTTTATTGTTTTTTGACACAGAGAGAGAGAGAGAGATACAGAGACAGAGAGAGAACTGAACTGGGGGAGCTCCCAGTTCAGCATATGGTTCCGCACAGGCCGGGGCCGGGATTCGCTCCCTAGTCCCCAGCGCTGCAAAGTGAGCGCTTAACCCACTGAGCCATCCCGGCTTCCCCTGTAGTATCTATTTTTAAAATAGTGATGTCAGTTCTCCGACCCTTGATATTAGGGCTTTAATAAAATGGGACTGGCTGGCAGGACATAATAAATGCTTACTCTGTCATACATCTTTCAAATTCAGCATTTGCTTTTTCCTCCTCTACTGAGATATGAAATGACACGTGTAAAGATGACCAAGAAGTGTAAAGTTTCCTGGACATGATCAGAGTGGTAGGATTTTCATTGTGAGTCCTATTGTGTTTTGGGGTGTTCTGTTTTTTTTTTTCTTTTTCTTTTGTTTTTTTTGGAACTGGATTTGTACTTTAGAAATAGAATAAAAAAAATAACAGAAAGCTAATTTGTAATTGATTTGATAAAAGTTGTTTAATTCATTACTTTTTTTCCCTAAATTGTTTTTGTTTGTAAAATGTGTTCAACACATTTTAAAGGATTATTCTGTATCTGGAATGACGCTGGTTCCTGCAGACTTACAGTCTTTAAAACCCTTGCTTTTATGGAGTTTGCAGTTGAATGGAGAGATTACAGTAGTATATACTGGAGACAGAACTAGGTGTAAGAAATGCAAATAGTTATGAGTGTGTGCTTTAAACAATTGAGACCAATAATAGGTGGATATAAGTATCCATGCATTGATGTTGGTAGATGATGGATGGATATGGTATCAGTTCATCCATACCAAGGAAGACTTTCTAAATGATCATTGACTTGAGATTGAGAATGCACAGAAATTACAGGGTGTAAGTGAAGAGGAAACTACCATCAGTTCAGAATATACAAAGACCACATGATGAGAGCAGCATGGCTTAAAAGAGACAACAAAAAGCCAGTTTGTCTGGAGCCAAATGGGTGAAGGTGAGAGTTGTATATAGTCTGGAGAAGCTGACGTTGAGTTGACTTCAAGAAAAAGCCTTTCCGAAGTGGGACAGTTTTCAGAAAGCTGAGCATAATTAACATTTATGGCAGAATCACAGGCAAAAAGATAGAAATTTCTTGGGGCAGCCGAGATTTATTCTTACTATCCCTAGGAAATTCAAAAGATGGTCTCTAAATTGTGATACAACAGCCTTTTTTTTTTTTTTTAAATGATGGACAGGCATATGAATTGTTTGAATCCTTTGGTGTTGAAGTAGGTGGCATTTTATTCATCAGTGACTTTAATCTCTCCGAATTGGCATCAGAACATGAGAGACCATTATTTTTCTTTTGGCTGAAGTTTTATTCCAGGTATTTCCTGCCTGTGGAAAAGCTGGCGTGAATTGTTACAGCCCTACGTAGGTATTGTCCACATAATCCCTTTATTTTACAGATATCCTGAGAAATGGAGTTCTGAGACTGTGGCTTGGGCGGGAACTATCTACTCTTAAGCATCTGAAATGCTGGCTCCTATTAGAGTAATCGGCAGTGAGCACTCTTAAAAGGCCGTTTGGGGTCAAGTTCAGGAAAACAACAACACAGCTTTTGTATGAAATATTTTGTTCAATGGCACTAGAAAGTAGAGATCATGTGTTCAGTGGAGAAGGTAAACTCAGTGAAGACTTAAACTTTTGGGGAATTTTTTCTTTTTAAAGATTTACTTTATTGTTTTTGACAGAGACAGAGAAAGAAGGTGACAGAGAAGGGGGAGGGCCCAGAACAGTCTCCATAGTTGTACGTCATCAGTTTTCGACATGGTTTCATTACACACAGGTGTGGGGGCTGCACAGGGCAGGAACAGGGCTGGGGGCCTCCTGCATGGGAGGCACGTCCCCTCGAGCCAGGGCTCGAACTAACGGGCAAGAACAGAACTGGGGGCCTCCCACATGGGAAGCTCACCCCAGTTCAACATATGGGTCTGCACAGGCCAGGGCCAGGTTTCGATCCTCAGTCCCCAGGGCTGCAAAGTGACAGCTTAACCTGCTGAGCAATCCCAGTTTTCCCAATTGGGGAATTTTGAATTAGTTCGGTTTTAAAAAATTGTTATTTAGAGAATTGCTTTTCTTTCTTTTGTATTGAAAGAGAATTAGGATATGAGAAAAATTGTGGAGAAATTTTGTTCAAAATCTCTGAAAACATTCTAAAAAGTGTGAGCATTAAAATTGGAATATGTTGATTTTATTTATCATTTCATAGCTGCTGGTATACTACGGTATGAAAGAAATTTCACTTGTAGTAAGATTGAAGGGATATTTGATTAAAAGTGGAAAACAGACAATGAGCAATCACCAAAAAGAAGATCATGAACCCATTGCACTGTATTCACAGACCAGTTGAGTTTCTGCTTTTACACATCAGTCATATGAGCTTGGTTGGTACCTGGTCCTGAGATATAAGCACACTCTATATGTGCTGACAAAAATCCAGTTTAAGTATCTGCAGCACTGAGAGGCTGACCTTTTTTTTTTTAAGATTTATTTTGTTTGGGAGACTGAGAGAGAGAGAGAAGGGGAGGGGGCGAGAGCAGTCCCTAGTTGCACATCATTTGCTGTGATATGATTTCATTCCACACAGGTGATTGTGGAACCATGTGGGGTGGAAACTGAATAAGGGGCCTCCCACAAGGGAGGTGAGAACCTTTCTGCCAAGCCCCCAGTGGTTACCAGTTGTGCTACATTCACATTTTGGGTTTGAACGGGCTGAGACCAGGAATTGAACCACAGACCTCGCCACCTGAGTCAGGTGCTCAACCGCTGAGCTACACAACATCCCCAAGGGGTAGACCTTTTTAAAATAACACATTTTCTCAATGTATGCTACACTACAGGGTTCCTGCTGACTATCTTGTCAGTTCAACACAGGAAACAACCACTATGCATTACTTTGCTTGTTGAATTTTTATTGGAAAGTTAGGGTTCACTTTTGGGATGCGCCATTGATCTGGAATATATCAGTGCTTTAAATATAAAGCGTGAAATATTACCTTTTACTTATGAATAACACTGTGTTGTAACTGAATTAAGTTGAACCAAATTAATAATTGATATTTCAATTACTTAAGGAGAGATATTCTAAATACAGATAAAACTAATGACTGATGTTTAGCATAAGTCACTGTTTCTTAAGATTTATGAGGACAGTTTTGAGAATTTACTTTATAGTTTTAAGATAGTTTTAATAATAATAAGTATAATTAACTACAAACGTGCTAGAAGGCACATGCGTGAGACTATGTTGAAAAGAGAAATAAATGGTATTTGAGATAAGATATAAATAAAATAAAAATAATCTCAGATTTTAAAAGTATAATTTTGGGTAAATACTTGTGTGTGTATGTGCATGCTTATGCATATAGGCATATATACACATTGAAATACACACAGTTTGAATTACTGTATTTGTAAAACTAAAATATAGTAAAAATTTTAATATTCTAAGATGTCAATTATATATAAATTTATTCAAGCCTTAAGACTTCAAGAAAACAGTAGTAAATAAAAATGTTTTTTGATAAATTTTCAAATTAGTAAAGAAAGGGTAATTATTATATCTACGCATTTTTGTTCCATTTGTTATTCTAGATGTTTATTTAAAATCCAAATTCTGAGGGATTTCAAAGGACTCAAATTTTTGGTAGGAAAGTAAAGCAGACAATATTTCTGGTTGCTCCTTTCAGCTCTATACATGAGTAACATTTAATCTGATCTCTGGGAAAATTGTATTTCTCAGTTTTACTGGTAAATATTAACTCTATCCGAAAACCAATACACTTTTCAGAGAATACACAGGATAGCATCCTGTCTTCTATCATACGTGGGTCTCAGGCCTTATCCCTCCCAAAAGTATTCATCCAATTAGATTCAACTGGCATAACATAGTTTCTTAAGTATATTATTCTTATGCTAAAATATTTGAAAGAAAACTCTCTAAATTAAGTGTCAAGAATCTTTTGCTTCAAGTTAATCCCTATGCTAAGGATACGATTGTAGATACAGGGACAACCCTCCAGAGCTTGAGTGTGACATGTGTGGCATGGCCAATTGATTGTAACAGTTAATAGAGATTTATAAATATATATACATATATATATATATATATATATATACACACACACACACATATATATACACACACACACACACACATATATATATATATATGTATATATATAATTATATATATATATATATTTTTTTTTTCTTTTTACAAATTTTGTTTTACACATTAACATAGAAAATACGGCAGTAGGTGAACATAAGTAACCAATGTAGCTAGGATGGGTTACATGGGGATAAGGCTGAACTAACCGACTCTTAGTGATAACACTAACAACAAAGATACAAATCAGACGGATAGCACCTTTTTTTTGAAATTGTTATATCTGGCAATGTAGACTAAAAGCATTTTAATATTATATCTTATAATCCTTACCAGAAATGTGTAAGCTATGTGTTATTTACAGTTTAGAAATAAGAAAGCTCGACCTCACATAAAGTTATTAATCTTTTAAAGTTAGTCATAGACGGAGTACCGGTAAGTAGCAGATCTGGGATTCAAACTCAGGTAAATCAGATTCCAAAGACTTTTTATTTATTTATTTGTTTTAAGTTATAGACTCAGCACCTTAAAAGCCAGAGCATAGGTGAAACTTTATTATTTTATTTTAGACACCAATTTGAGTTGACTGGACCAACTGTGATATACTGTGGAATGTTTTGATACATCAAAACCTATAAATAGAAATTCTTAGACTATGTATCTAACAATTTTATCTGAAACACTTATCAAGGAATGAAATTATAAAAGGTAGCAGAAAAATGCTGTGGAATGTCAGCAAGCAAGTAAAAGTATGAAGGAATACTTATGGAAATATTTCTTTGTATGAAATATAGTATAAGAGAATATTTAATGAGACATTTTCAGTATTTTCAAGAAAATACTTTACCTTTATCTCGTTCATTAGATTTTGAATTAAAATAAGATTTTTTACCATTAAATGTTACTAAGTAATTATAATGAGATAGTATCTTTGGACTATTTATACTTTCACAATATAATATAAAAAGTATGACTTATTAGAGTGGTAGAGTATTGTCATGTTTAAGAACATAGGCTGTGAATTCTGTTTGCCTGGGCGCAAATTAGGTTTTTACCACCAGAAGCAAAGGAATTTGTCTATTTATCAATTTTTTTCTTTTAGTGAAAGGAAAATGACAACAATACGTACCAGTAGCTTATAAGGTTGTTTTAAGAATTTAATAAGCGAGCAGTTAGTACATAGTAAACACTCAATGAAAATATTCTATTTGTTCCTGTAATTATATTTTAACTTCTTTATACAATGAAGTTCAAACTGCTTAACATGCAACTCCTATATTTATCTATATTTATAACATAACCTTCTATGTCTCTGAGTTCTTCAACATTTTTATGTTTTTTTATCACAAAATAACCTTTCATGTCCTTCTTTTCTACCTGATACAGAGTTTTGTTTTGTTTTGTTTTGTTTTTTTTAATTCTACAAATACCTACTCATTCTTCACTTCTTGGTAATACCTGTCCCCAATTGTCTAAACCTGCTTGGATTTTAGCTTCTTCGATCTACATAACACATTGTACATACCTCAGTTGTGATAGCTATTTAAAAAACTAAGATCTTATAAAATTGGAAAAATGAGGCCTATCATAAGAAACTCTCCAGTCTTGTTCCCATAGTCCTTTGTTATAAATAAATGAATTTTGATTGCCAGAACAGTAGATAGAATGAGGAGACAGATGCTGGGAAACATTTCTGAGCTTTACCTACATCTAAGAGTTGCTTTTATACAAGGCCTATCATATCTAAGTTGACAAGATTCTTTATAGATGAGTTTCCAAGAACCTATAAGAAATATGAAGTGAATTTTCTAAACACCGTGGTTTTTGTATGTATTCAGCCGTACTGGTATATAGAAAGAGTGGGAAAAAATCTGGCATAAATGACAATCGGCCAAATTGATGTCTCAACAAATTTCTTAAAAGACAAAACTACGCTTTAAGCCAAATTTCCCATAATACACAGCAAATTAGTTTACTAAATAGATAAAAACCTACAGAACACTGTACCGTGCTTTCTATTAAATACTCTTGGTGACATTATATTTTTATAGAATTTTATAGCGTATAGGATGTAATAACTAAAAAAGATAATTTCTGAAAGCCACATGAATAATAAAATATAGTAAAAACAAACAAAAACATCTTTAATTTGAGTGGTGATGATAGAAATATTGTACAGAATTGAAAGTTTCTTATGACATATAAATTGATGTAATTCAATTTATTATTTATTATTGGCTTGAGAAGTGCAAAGGTGATAAAATTATTTTCTGGTTTCTGGGGAAATGAATAAGAGACAGCAAGAAATAGTGTAAGAAAAAATGAAGTTGTCAGCTTCTATTTTAATAGTTTTTCAAACCTCCAACTTCAGAATGCTGTCTTGGGCCTGTGTCTTTCTAGGGCAGGCCACTGCCATGTGGAACAGGTGTTTTGTTCCATAAAATAACCATTTGGCATTGACAAGCAAGTGTTGCAAATTCTATTTCTTGTTTCTCCTCGTCATTTCATGAGCTGAGATACAAGAAGTTGTACTAATTTGCAGAATCATTCTATTAATGTTTTTGTTTGTTTGTATCTTGGATGCCCAGTTTACCATCTATCATTTTTACTTTCTGCCTAGCTATAAAATCAAGGAAAAACTCAGTGAAATTTAGACATGTTCTTCAGTTTTATAGTCTCCTGTCAAGGTTGGGAATATGCCTTCGCTTACCAACAAGTATAGTCCTATTTACATATGCGTTTTAACGGTTTGAAAATTGCTGACACTAGATTAAATTAGCAAAATTGTGAAGTGATTATCATTTTTCCCTTTATACCACACAATTCTCATAATTTATTTCATCAGCTTTTATTACCATTTTATGTAGGTTGTCCTCCAAGAAAAGTATGCCATTTGTCATGTCAAAGTCTCTCCTGTTGGGAAAAATAAAAGATGTACTACAAATATTCATTTTCTTTTTTAATTTTATTGGTACTACTCTAACTTCTTCCCTCTGTATCTCTGGCTTAGATGATAGCAAGAGTTTGTAGTTTCTTACTCTCTATCTCTTATATTTCTAGCATGAATCAGTATTCGATTTCCAGGTAGAAAATATGGTTATGACTTAATTATAGTCTATTTTCTAGAAATAAATAATATTAAGTAAGTTTTCTCTGACATTTTCTTATGTTGCTTTTTATTTTGGTGCAATCATTTCCATGTTTGTCTCTACCTCAATTCTTCTCTTTGTAATTGCTTTGTTATCTATGTTGATATCAGGTGACAGATATTGGAAGATGATGAATGTTGGAATGTTTATACTGTAACATTTTACAAATGCACATACTAATTGAATATTAAATTATTTAAAGTTTACTGTGAAAAATTTCTACATACACTAGGACCCTCGTGGAGAAAATATAGGTTTGGTTTTGGACACTTTGTAAGTTTTCAAAGTTAGCCAGTCTTTACTACCGTGAGTAACTCAGAATTTTAATGAATTTGATTCCTCTTAGATTTTACTCCATTCTACCTGATTTTATTTTAACTTCTGTGTTTTCATTTCTTTTAGAAATATGAGCTATGGTTTTTGCTTTTTTGTTTTATCTGTTTGTATTCGTAAATTCTACCATTTCTATAGCATTGTTTATATCTTATCTCAAGAATTACATATTCTTAGAGGAAACCAGTGAATTTGAAAGGAGTCAAAAAATGTTTTGTATACCTTAGCATTTGTAAATACCATGATTCTCATGTTGAAATGCCATGCTTTGAAAACTAAAATGTTAAAACTTATTGTTTTCCATAGGCTTCAATTCATTTTCTTTAAGTTTTTCTGATTCTATACAAATGTAATATCATATGTGACTTGATTAGGGCATCTCATTTATTGTGTTCTTTCTAAGCTTAATTATTCTAACTTGACTTTTCCTAACTTGTTGTGTCTTGTAAAGCAGGACACAATACTAGTTTTTGATAAAGTGTTTAGGGAAAGACCAAAATTTAAGAAGCAATATGCTCACATTAAAATATTGCATATTAAACTTTCTGATTTTATTATTTAAGCCACTTTTATTAATATTATAGCATAAAACATACTCCAGATGCTACTTATAAAAATTGTCCCTAAATTGGTAGCTTTTCTTTATATAAGTAAAGCCAACACTGAGACATCTTTTCAATACCTATTTATTAAAATGGAAGAGATATTATTCATATTAGATGTGGATGAGAGAACGGGAGGTAAAGCAAAAGGAGCTTTTCAGAAAACAATCTTTCATTTCTTTACACTACTTACTGTAAGGTTGGTGGGCCTCGGGGGCCCGGGCAAATAGGATGTGGCAAAGGGGACTCCCTACGTGTCTGTAACCTGCCTGGGAACTTTCAAAGGTGGGACTTCCCTTGGCAACCTGATCCGCCTCTCCCCAACCACAGAGCCCTATTTAACCCCCTCACTCCCTTCCCGGCGCGCGCATTCTTCGGGCCAGACCTTTTTCCTCGGACTGAACAATGTAGCCCGGGAGCCTACCCTCCCCCCCCCAATAAAGGCTCGCATTTGATTAGCCACTCGATCTCCTGTGTCGCTTCCTTAATTTGATTCCTTACACTTACTATTTAAATGAGGAAGTTTATAACACCTGTCTCAAGACACACTGTGGACTAGCATTGCTCATTGCTAAGTATGTATTATGCGAGCAGTGTTAAGATTGTTTTGGTAGAATATTCAAATCCCAAATATTTAATATAACCCCCAAATTTTATTTCTAGTTCATACATATCCATTGCGGATGTCTTTGATCAAGTGCATCTCATTCATCCTTGTTCTAGGAAGTGACATCAGAAGTTGGATTCTTTTTCTCACGTGACTAACCAGTCTTAGACCTTTATGTCCAGTAGTGTAAGGAGAGCACATGAAAATGAGAAATATATGGTGTGGCATGCATGGGGCACACGTTGTTTTCACCAATATTTTATTGGCAGAAATCATTTGTGAGATCTTATTTACAAACATGGAAACTAAGAAAGGGAGTCATTTTGCTTACCCCCCCAAAAATTAAAAATCTTATGGGAGGCATGGCTGATATTTGAATCTGGGATGGCTTTGCAAAGAAATATCCCCTTAGTCCCAAATAGACCCAAATAGATTGATGTAAGAAGTTGTTTCAAATCGTTACTCCTGAGAAACTTAGAAAATGTACCAATTTGTTCCCCCCATTCTTATCCTCATCAATAATGGAGTTGCCCTAACTTTGGGCATCTCGAGATGGTGGTTTATAAGAGCCAGAATACCTCCCTGAGGGAGGGGTGCCTAGAGGTGACCAGGAATGCCACATCCCAGGATGCCAACTGTGTGGGCATGAAGCAATCCCCATATCCCAAGCCCAGTACATTAAGACATATTAATCACCTCAGCTCAGTATACATAACTGAGAAGATTGAGAAAGCAGCCATCAAGAAAGGTCCCTCCACTTAGGCATCTGATGCTGGCTTTGCAATGGACCAGGGAGGACCCGTTCTTTGGTTTGGATGTGACATAAATCAGGGAAGATTCATAGAGAGCAGAGGGATAACAGAACCAGGATTCATTGAAGTCTTGGCACAGCTGCAGCAATGGAAACCTCGAACGAGGTCAAATGTAATAGGAATAAAACACCTCTTCACTTGAGTCTAACAAGTCCAAGTGTATGACCTTCAGGTAAGGGGGGAAGGGGCTTGTCTTAGCAGCAGATGGTAAAATAAAAAAGATTTAGGAGATTCCATTAAAGGCATCTCATAGTGACCTTGCCATATACTGAGAATCAGTGTAAATATAATACGAAGGACAAAGAGAGGGAATGTGATGGCTCGCTTGATTCTGAGGTGGCCAAGCTACTTCTGAAGAATGGTGACCACATTCTTAGGAGATAGATGTTGGAACCCCGGGAGTGAGCCTTACTTGAAAGACTGAGAACGTCTTTCCTAAGGAACAGATAAACTGCCTTAAAATATTTGAATGGTTGTCATAGGAAAGAGGTATAAATAGACTTGCTCTGGGTGGAAGGTAGAAGAGAATAGCTTTTGTTAACCTAAAGAGAGAACTTTGAACCATCAAGTTTACTGGTGATGAAATAAGCTATTTCTGGAGGTCATAACCTGCTCATCATTAAGTGTTCAAATAGGATATTGTAAAGGATATTTGAGCATTGGCAGAAATATACAAGCTGAACTTTAGGGTTGATTCAGATATAACTCAGGGGGGTCCTCATTGAAATAAAATTTCTTCTGCTCCTCCAAAATTAGACAACAGGATGTCATTCCGTAGACATATACAAAACTTACCCTATGTAGCAGCTTGTACTAGATCCTGCAACTACAGACATAGTCTCTCATCGTTAAGAGCTAAACTTGAGAATTCTGCAAACTGATACCGCACTGTATAGTAGGAAAACGTGTGTGATAGAGGGAAAGAAGGAGGACTAAGGGCAGGAAAGTAAGAAAGCGTCCACCTAGGAACGAGTATTAGGCCTGGGTTTCTATGGTGAATGGGACCACATTACAAGAAAGCACACTTGTATTGGGAACGGGGGATTTAATGTAGGGAGATGCACAGGTTCGCTGACCACATATGCTTCAGGTTTTCTACTTACACATCTCGACTCTGACCCTGAAGCACAGTATAATGATACTATGCCCCTTCTCCCACCCCCTACCCCAATCTGAAGTATTACATTCAGGAGGTAGGCCTTCTAAGGCAGAGAAGTAGACTAGAGTATTAGGTAAGAGTACTGTCTTTCTGCTACTTCTAAGGAAGCATCTGATTTACTTTGTCCCAATGTGTGCCCAGGCAGTGTGGCTGATGAGTACTCGAAAAATATTGTAAGATCACTCTCTCTTGGAGAAAGCTTTCTTTCCTCAGTGTTACCTCCAACAAACTTCAAAGGAATGTTTAGTATCTGTTTGTAGAACTTTTTCGAGGCCTAGGTTTAGCGACCAGAGTTCTATTGAGAGCATATTAATTCCACAAGCATCCTCTTTCATTTCCTTCGTTTTGCATGACAGTAACTGTCACCTTTATCATAATCGGAAAAAACAACAACTCAAAAACAAACACATAAGCAACCCACTTATTGGGTGCTTGCTAGGTTCTAGGGATAAATATAATCAAGATAGACAAAGCCCCTGACTGCTTACAAAGCAAAGTATTTTGTTTATTATAGAAATGAGTGTGTGTAAAGAGAATCAGAGAATAAAACTGATATCTGGAAATATAAAAAAATGGGAAAATGAAGGATTATTCAGTAACTCTAGCACATGGTTAACTGTTGGGAGAAAAATAAGAGACTTGCTTTATAATGTTAATATAATCCAAAATAATTCTTAATTGGATAAAAACTTAAATTGTGAAAAGGTAAAATGCACAAAAATGTCTCAGAATTGAAAAACATTAATTACTCAATTATTAAATGAGTAAAATAAACAAGAAATTATGAACGTATCTAATCACATAAATGTTAGCACCATAAACAAAATTCAAAAATTAAACTGGGAAAGAATGTGAAATTATTCGTGAAACAGAGGACAAGAAGATCAAAGGGGAAAAAAGAAAGAAAAACTCCTTAATAAAATAAACAATGATGAAGAAACAATCACAAAACATATAACAATATCCAGAAATATACATAAGGCTAGCCCTATTCATAATGTAAAATGGAAAGTGATTTTGTTTTCATTTTTATATTAAAGTCTTTTCATTGTGTATTCATGTGTTTATTTTAATAGTAAGCAGAGTTGTTCAGGGGTGGATGAAACCTGCATTTTAATATGCTTTTGGCAGGAGAAGAAATAAATATAAATTGTTTGGTGGCTATTTGATAGTATTTGTTAAGAGTCTTTAAAATGTTTAAGTTGTTTGACTAGTAATTCCACTCCTTAGAATTTATAGTACAAAAAGATTGAGATGCTCATGAAACTACATTTCCAGATGTGCACTACAGCAAAGTACAATTACAAAAACTATAAACAATTTAAATATTCAACAATATAGAAATTATATTGTTTATAAAATAATTTCAAGTTTGTAGAAAATCATATTCTAAAAAAATCATCTTTGACTCCTTCGTGAAATGACATCTTCTTATTTTTATGGTCTTATTCATAGCTCAAAGTTCATTGAAATTACTGTGGCTGGTGGTCCAATGAAATGCAGTCATTCCTTTGTGAATTTCACAAGGACTAATGGCAATTTTCTATGTTACTGTGTTACTACGTTATTTCTATGTTCCAATGTACAAAGGTTTGTTCTTGGCACCAGAGGTACAATAGTTCAAAAAGAATTGCTCCTTTTGTGTAGCTTGCATTCTAGAGGATGAGACACAGAATCAGCAAATGATTTTATATGGTAATAGAGTATTGAAAATTGTGAGAAATAGGCAGAGTTTGGGGTATGCTATTTTACCAACAGTTCTCTTACAAACTGACAGTTGAGCAGAGACCTGAAACTTGTACAGAAATGAGTCTTGTTGATCTCTGGGTGATAAATAGTTCAATAGAAGCAATGGCAATTGCACAGATACTAAGGCTGAAAGAGGCACAGCTCAGAAGCTGGTGTGTGTAGAGTGGTGTGAATCCTGGAAGAGTCAGAAATGGGGGTTGAGAAATGGAAGGCGAAGCTGGGTCCTGGATCTTTAGGACTCTGTACCTAGAATCCATTCCTTTCCCTCTTCCTCCCACTCTTCCTTCCTACTTTCCTTTCCCTTTCCTGCGTTATGTGGAGAGCCATCAGAGTACTTGACCAGACAAATAACTACATCTGGCTTATGCTTGCAAAGGAGTGTTCTGACGGCTGTGTCTGCAAAGAGCTATGAGTGGAATTAGGAATATCATTTAAGAGATCATTTCAGAAGCTCAGGACAGACCTAATGATTCCCGGCACATGACTGAGGTGATGGGAAATGATTGAGTTTGACATGCATTTTGAGTTTCAGTGACAGGGTATTGCTACTAGACTGAATCTTGAGTGTAAAAAAGAAACAATAATCATGAACAACTCCAAGAGAAGTTTGCACAACTGAATTCGTGATTCGTGAGGTGCCGTGATCAAAGAAGGCAAGAATTGGAGTCGAGGATTTGGGGTCATTGAAGCTCAGTTAAGGTTGATTTACCAAGTAGATATTACAGGGAGATTTTGAGTGGGCAGCTGGATACTTAAATCTATAGTTAAAGAAGAAGGTTATTTTTACAGATGTATTTGGGAAGTAGTCCAGAGAGACTCTAGTAAAAATCCATGAGACTAAAGAAGATGACTTGTGTAGTTTGTGGAAAAAAAGTTTAAAGCTGAAATTCCAAAGTAACTCAACATTTAGAGTTTGGGTAAATTAGAAAGATTCAGAAAGGAGACTGAATAGGAATGGTTCATGAGGCCTAGGGCCAACCAGATGTCTGTGATCTATCTCATAAAGTCAAAGTAAAGAAGATGATTCATGATTGGAGGAAGTATCACAGTGTTAAACTCTGAAAGGTTGATAAAGATGAAGACTCAAGATGTGATAACATGGCAGTAATTTATGATTTGATATGACTAATTATGGGAAAGGCCTGGAAGAAAGCCAAACAATAGAAGTTCAGAACTGAAAAAGTATAGTCAGCAAGAAGAGACAACTATTTGGAAACTTTTGATAAAGAGAGAGAAATTTTACTGGGTAAGGTGCATCATGGAAAAAGGTTTTTAAAAATGAGTGTACTATAACTTGTTTCTGTCGATAAGAATGATGAGAGAGACAGAGAATGATTCAAGAGAAAGAGAAAGATAATCAAACTTGTCATGCTACCACCTACAGTAGAACTATAGCAAGGTCACACTTTCTATTTTTTTTTCCCGTAAAAGCAGGGACTTTTGATATTTTTCACATTTCATATCGCTCACACTCAAAGCAGAGAATGAGTCCCAGAGCTTTCATGTTCTGTCTTATGAATCACAAATTTTCGGTGAGATCAAGGGCCAGGACAATATAAATACCCTTAACAACCAGCCTTTTCCTTCCAAAAATAATCGAATGGATTCCCATTTTTACTCTCCATTATCTTATTAGGGTGGAATGAGTGTCCCTTCTACCCAAAGGTAGAAGACCTTTTTTTTTTGTTTTTTTTTTGTTTTGTAGACCTGTTCGCAAGCAGCTAACTCAAATCATTTTCTATTCTTTGCAAACCAAAATAGCATTGATAAGAACACTCCGAAGATACAAGTCACAATTGAATAGGGACTAAATCTAAGAGAATTTCTCACAGTGTGTTGTGTGTACCATAGACGTTAAAACAATGTTTCCAACACATGACAGAAGTATGTTCACACACACACACACACACACACACACACACACACACACACCATTTTGTTTTTATCATCTAGTCCTGAATTAGTCAGAAGTCTCAGTTGCAAACTGCAAATTACAAACTGTTGAATTTAACTTTATTGGACTCATAATTAAGCCAGAATTAATCATTTGTTAGGGATAACAGATTCTACCAGGGATTGAGGAGCAAAAATCAATCAAATTTTTCCACAGGAATGGGTTTCTTAAGTGTATGACTGGCAATGCCACCACCAGATTTTTCGTATTTATGTCACTGGATGCAATTGTTCCTAAATTTTTATTATCCATCTCATTGCCGTAGTTGTCATGAACTATTGAATGATTGGCTGAATATATATTATGTGACTATTCTCTACTTGACAGGGAAGAGGAAGAGGATTATTTTTTTTAATTGTTAAATTTACTGTAGTAACATTAGTTGGTAAAAATCACATAGGTTTCCAGTGTACAATTCTGTCACATTGTCTATGTGTTGCATTGTGTGCTCACCACCCAGAGTCAGTTCTCTTTCCATCACTGTATATTTGATGCCCCCTCCCCATCTCTCCCACTCACCTCCCCACTTACCCTCGGGCAACCACTAAACTATTGACTGCATCCATGAGTTTTTGTTTCTTTGTTCCTTTTAGTTTTATATTCCACCTACAAACGAAGTAACATGGTTCTTGAATTTTTCAATCTGACTTATTTTGCTTAATATAATGACCTCAAGGTCCATCCATATTGTCACAAATGGCTGTATTTCATCTTTTCATATTACAACTCAGCAATCCTTCTTCTGGGTATCTACCCCAAAAATCTTGAAAACCTTTGCAAAGATATATGTTCCCCAAGGTTCATGTCAGCACAGTTTATGGTGCCCAAGTTGTGGATACTTTCAGTTTTAATAATGGTAATAATTTATGATAAAGTTCTACATAATGCCAGTTGAGAAAAAATTAACAACTTGCAATTGATTTGAAGTCTGTTTTGGAGTAAAAATGAAACATTGAGTTAAATGAACTTTTAAAAGCATACAAAGTATGCAATAAAATTAGACTTGCCCTTACGGAAGTTATGTCTCCATCAGTGTGTGTATGTGTTTCTGTGTGTTGTCTTTAACAGAACCCATCATGAAGTAAATTGACAAATTTACTTCTTGGCAGATAAGCTCAAAAGTATAATTATCACCATGTGCAGGTTCCTTTAACAGTGAGACAGAGAAGAGCAATAAGCAATGTCCATAATTTTTCTAATTTTGTTACTGGACATGCCCGACATTTGGCTTTATATGTCCTGAATTACATCTTTCTACTAGAGGAACAACTGTCTCAAGCCAGCACCAGGCTTATTCAGATACTCTGCAAATGCAGAAAACTTTTGAAAACACAAATCTAGTTCTCTGTGTCTTTACCCATAAAATCATGACAACAATACCTCACTTCCAGCATCAAAATTTATATAAAACTTGAAAAGCACTCATATAATTTGGGGGAGCTGTCATAAAAGCGGTACAAATTATCCATTATAATACTAAGAAAGTTATGTTTAATTCTCGGTGATTAACTTTAGAAAGCTATGTTAGGTCAATTGAAAAAAATGGTTAGCATTCGTCATATAGTACAAATTATAATTAAAGAGGAATCTAATTTGAGAAATATACTTAATACAGTAAATACAGTTTTCTTTGTCATATGCTTCTTATTTTAGTCTTACCAGTCTCCTATTCCCATTACAGATTCTATGTTAATAAAACCTAGAAAGAATTATTATCTGATAATCACTGATATTTATGAAATTCTCTTAGCAGGGAGATGTGCACTTTTCTCAGTAAAGTATAAAACAGTGTCATTGAACACTGAGAGAGATCCATGAAAGCTTTATGATAATTCAAGATGCCTCATGTGAAAATCCACAGTCAAAGATACTTTGTGACATACATCCCAAAGACTGGCCATATTGGCAGCTTTGAATATTAAATTGATACTAGGGATTCTTTGCTGGAAGTAAGAGTTGGTGTATCTTGTCACGAAGTACATAGAGCAGGGTAATAAACATTTGAATCAGTCATTTACAAAATCTGGGTTCTTGACCTAGTTTTGCTTTGTTTACTAAGTATTAAATTTATATATGTATATCTCTCTTCATATAATAAGAAATGCCCTAAAGTGCTAACATGTAACCCAAACATATGCCATGGTATAACCAATTCAATTCATATACTAAGATCTTTTCTATTTTACTACTTAATTTTTCAATGAAAGTTGACATTCCATATTATATTAGTTTTTAGTGTACAATTTAATGGTCAGACATCTACATAACTTAATGGTCAGTCAGATATTTTACAAATCGACCCCCTCCCACCCCAGTAAGTCTATTATCCCTCTGAAACCACAGTTACTATATTATTGATTATATTCTCTGTTCTCTACTTTATGTCCCCATGACTAGTTTTTACCTTCCAATGTGTACTTCCTAATCCCTCCATTCTTTCTATCCCGTAATACCCAACTTTTCTAGTTATGGTTACAATGATTCACTTCAGGATGCCATTTTTAGGCTAAACCATATATATATACAAATTTTTTTTAATTTATTTTATAGTTTTTGACAGAGACAGAGGGAAGGGGTAGGGCCCAGAGCAGTCTCTATAATTGTATATCATTAGTTGTGACATGGTTTTGTTCCACACAGGTGGGCGGGGGCCGCATAGGGTGGGAACTAGTCTTGGGGTCTCCTGCATGGGAAGCTCACCCCAGTTCAGCATGTGGGTCCACACGGGCTGGGACCGGGATTCGATCCTTTGTACCTGGGGCTACAAAGTGAGCGCTTAACCCACCGAGCCATCCTGGCTTCCCAGGCTAAACCATATATATAAGGATTATACAGTAGAAAAACAGAAGTGAAGTAAATGCTGAATCTGAAAAACCGGAGGGCAGTTGTGAATTCTGGGGAGAACAGCTTCACAGAATAGAGAACCTGAAAACAGTTCTTCTCTACAGGGGGGTCACTTGCTGAAAGACACCGCACACCCCAGACACATACATAATATGGTATGAAAATCAGCAGTACATGAGAGCCCTAAATTCTGCTTCTCCAGCTGGAACTGCTAGGTTCTCCCTCCATCCCTGATTTGGAGCCGTAGGTCTTCCCTGAGCATCTTTTTCATATCGTTGTTCTCTTTTGTGCATTTCATTTTGCTTCCAGTAAATTCTGCCGGGATGGTAATGGACAGAAAACTGAATGGCACAACGACCCAAGAAGCTTTGTGCTGGTTAATTGTGTGTCTCCAGGTTGTATTCCAATCTCCACATCAGTTCAATACCAGTACATCCTGCATGTCAGATGAAAGGGAAGAGGATACACTATTTAAAATAAGTTTTATGTGCTGCTTGTTGGGAGCAGACAGATCCTTGCAGCCATCAAATCTCCATTTACATCAGTCGAGAAGGGCGTGATCTTAAACAAACAAACACTGTTCTTGCTTTGTGGTTATTAGTATTCTCAGCTGCTTTGTAAACGTCCATGGTCAGCCTCTGGAGACCACTTAGGCATCTGTCACTCAGAGTTGTTTCTACAGAATATAATCCCTAACTCAGTGTAGCACAAAAAGTGACTTTCCTTCTGAAGTGCAGAAACCCACACCGAGAACACAATGCAGTTATTAACAGTGCAGCTGATTAGCTCTTGAAACTTTGGTAGCGAACTCAGAGTGTTATCATTGTTCAATTAGAATTCTTTAAAAGTCATGGATGTTTTGACTGCTTTAGCTGCTTAGGTTCTGCTCAGGCAGACTGGATAGGGTGTCCAATAAAGGCAAAAATGCAGACGCAAAATTGCAAAATATGTGGGTATGGATTAAAATGCAATGGATTGGATAGAAAGAAAAAAATTCCTGGGGTGCAGATATAATTACTCTCAACTACTTCTAAAATGGACCAAATTTCTTCAACGAACATTACTGCTTTAGCCCTTACCTACATGTTTTTGTGTGTGCATGCAGTTTAATTGCTAGCACATCTTCATAGTGATGCAAACACAAATGAAAATGAAAACTGCACCCTAGACTAAGCAATTTGAGAAACCTGACTTTTTTCTTCAATAATTTTTATCACTATTTGAGCTGATTGCTGAATTTTGTGTAGCAGCTGACTCATGATGATAATAAATAGTGCTTCCTATTAATGAAAAGTTTAAAGTATAAACTATATATACTCAAACACTTTTATTTTTCTAAAGTAATAATAAAGCTGAGTTCAAATTTTTAATGTGGAAATTCTGTATTTTAAAAAGTTTATTTAGTATTGGTGAAAATTTACTTTGAATTCAACCGTTAACAAATCACAGCCTTTTAGTATAGTTAGTTTGAGGCTGATTGCATTTCTTTGTAGGATTCCACTCCGGTAGTGAAAATTAAATCTATTTTCTATATACACTAGAGTTAAGAAAAGCAGTAAAATGCTCTATTTTTGCAGCCATAATTTAAGGTATTGATGGTTAATCTGTCTCTATTGGTATCATAATTGTCTTAAATTTATGCTGATATATAGGTTGATAGACTCATATTGTACCCCTAGTCTTTAATTACCAAAATGAAGGACAATAATAGTTATTATAAAAAGCATGAATAAAATTAGTATAAAATACTTGGCTGATGTTTCTTTATAAAATGTATTTTAAAGAAATAGTTTCATTACTAATCTCATTAGGGAAACTGGTTTAGAACTGACCATATCTGATCAGATCTTGAAGAAATATTATGTAAATTTTCCACATGTTAAGGACAAATTATAATTCTTAATGTGGAATCAGAAATAGGAAACAAACTCAACTCATAAAAAAATTTTTACATCAACATCTGAAAACTTTGCTTAATTTTTCCACCGTTAGTAAATATGTTCCCTCAGACATCGTTTTCTTCCTTCCAAGTTTCTGAGAAAATATGCAAACAGGGCGCTACTTTATTTATTTATTTATTTTGACAGAGAGAGATACAGAGACAGAGACAGAGAGAGAACTGAACTGGGGGAGCTCCCAGTTCAGCATATGGTTCCGCACGGTCTGGGGCCGGGATTCGATCCTCGGTCCCCAGCGCTGCAAAGTGAGCGCTTAACCCACTGAGCCATCCCGGCTTCCCCT
>PVKE010030238.1:0-19758 GCA_004027555.1 Craseonycteris thonglongyai
AAAAAAAAAAAAAAAAAAAATAGCCTCTCTCCAGGGAGCAGGCAGTCCGGTGGGGCTGAGATCTTTAGCTTGTGGGGTGTGTGCCAACTCCAAATAGCGAATGCCAGGATTGAACTCAATTGTAGAACACCCAAGCCTGGAGACCTGGAGAATTGAAATGTGGGGAAACCCCACACCTTTGGTATCAGGAGTGTTGTGAGTAGAGAAAGTTTTCCTTTAGTCATAACAACTTCAGGGGGAAAAGCATCTGTCATTATCAAAAGATCATGTATCTGTCTGCATACAAAATGCAAGAGTATCTACAGAAAAACCATTAAAATGAATGAGCATTCAGCAAAATGTACAAAAACAAATAATATTCCTACACACAAGCAGCAACAGGAAATGATAATAAAAAGCAGGCTCTTAACAGTAATATAAACAACAGGAGACTTAGGAATGCATTTAACAAAGATATGTAAGTAAAAAGTACAGCAAAAATTATGAAATTCTATTGAAAGACATAAAAAAGAACTAAATAAACACAGCTACATAATGGTTATAAATGAGAAGACTCAGTGTCATAAAAGGGCAAATTCTCACAATCTATAATATCTATAAGACTGCTAAATAATTCCAATAAAAGCAAAACAAGGCTTCCACATTTCTGAAACAGATTTCTAAGTGTAAAGAGCCTTATATACCTAAAACATGCTAAAGGTGGAACTTTAAAAACCCAGAGCAATAAGACCAAAGTAAGTAAAATAGAGTAGAGCTGCGACATGGTAGACAAACACATCATTGACAAAGAAAAGAAAGCCAAGGAACACATGCACGTATATATGATAATGTGGTGCAGACAGTGGTGAAAAGATTCAGTATATGCAACTGAGACAACTGGACATCCAGATGGAAAAAGATAAAAGTAGATTCTAGTGCTGTACACAAAAATAATTCTAGGTCACTGTAGAACACAACATTTCAGAACTGAAAAGAATGTGTAGGAAACTTTTTATGATGTGGGGTAGCACAGAATTTCATAAACAAGACACTAAAAAGGCACATATAAAGAATAAATTGATATGACTGTGTTAAAATTTAGCAAGTCTGTTGAATAGATGGCATCATAAAGAAGTGAAAACATAAGCCACAAGGAGATATCTGGAGTGACAAAGAATTAACTTCTAGAATATAAATGATTCTTATAGATGATTAATATAAAAAGCAAATGGCAGTAGAAAAATTGCCGGAGGATATGAATGGGCAATTCGGAACTCAGATGGCCACTAAACAGATGAAGAGATGCTTCATCACACTAGAATGCAGAGAAATGCAAATTAAAATGATGAGCTACATTTCCATGCCAATTGGATAGGCAAAAATTAAAAATCTGATAAACCAAGAGGATAACGAGGAAACAGTAACTGTTAATGGGAGTATAATTACAACTGCTTTGGAGAAGAGCTTGGAAAAATCCACTAAGTTGAAGATATGCAGATTCTAGAACAGAAGTGTCCGATCTTCTGGCTTCCCTGGGCCACATTGGAAGAACTGTGTCAAGCCACACATACATCACACTAACACTGAAGACGGTTATGAGCTTAAAAAAAAAAAAAAAGACTTTAGTTCCTTTTCCCATCTTGCAAGATGGCAGGTGAAAAAGCTGAGAAGCCAGACACTAAGGAGAAGAAACCCGCAGTCAAGAAGGCTCATGCTGGTGGCAAGGTTAAGAAGGGTAACCCCAAGGCCAAAACGCCTAAGAAGGGTAACCCCAAGGTCAAAATGCCTAAGAAGGGGAAGCCCCACTGCAGCCGAAACCCTGTCCTGGTCAGAGGAATTGGCAGATATTCCCGATCAGCTATGTATTCCCAAAAGGCCATTTACAAGAGGAAGTATTCAGCAGCTAAATCCAGGATTAAAAAGAAAAACAAGGAGAAGGTTCTTGCTACTGTCACAAAACCAGTTGGTGGTGACAAGAATGGTGGCACCCGAGTGGTTAAACTTCGCAAAATGCCTAGATACTATCCTACTGAATATGTGCCTTGAAAACTGCTGAGCCATGGCAAGAAACCCTTCAGTCAGCACGTCAGAAAACTTCAGGCCAGCATCACTCCTGAAACCATTCTGATCATCCTCACAGGACACCATAGAGGCAAGAGGGTGGTTTTTCTGAAGCAGCTGAGCAGTGGCTTACTACTTGTGACCGGACCCTTGTCTCTCAATTGAATTCCTCTGCGTAGAACACACCAGAAATTTGTCATTGCCACCTCCACCAAAATTGATATCAGTGGAGTGAAAATCCCCAAACATCTCACTCATGTTTACTTCAAGAAGAAGCAGCTGCAGAAGGCCAGACACCAGGAGGGTGAGATCTTTGACACAGAGAAAGAGAAATACGAGATTACAGAGTAGTGCAAAAATTGATCAGAAAGCTGTGGACTCACAAATTCTGCCAAAAATCAAAGCTGTTCCCCAGCTCCAGGGCTACCTCTGCTCTTTGTTTGCTCTCACAAATGGGCTTTATCCTCACAAACTGGTGTTCTAAATTTATTACAAAGAGCCTAATTAAATGCCTAAAAAAAAATGCAAAAACGGACTTAGACCGTTTTAAGAAAGTTTATGAATTTGTATTGGACCACATTTAAAGCCAGCCTGGGCGGCATGTGACCCACGGGCTGGAGATTGGACAAGCCTGCTCTAGAACCTTGCAATCTCCCCTCAGGTACTCACTTTAGACAACCTTGAGCACCTAGTCCTAGGCAGACATGCTCACCAATGGTTACTGCAGCACTATTTGTAATAGCAAAAAGGCAGAACCATCTTAACGTTCTCTTAGGTGAGTGGATGAATAAGTTGATTTAGTCATATAATGAAATACTACAAAGTAATTAAAACAAACCACATAAATAAATCTCAAAATCAACATCAGAAAATTACAGACAGTATAATACAATTCGTGTAAATTTTAAAACACTCCCTCAAAAAGGCATAAACACACTTGGGAATGAAGCATAGAACTTTAGCAGAGGTATGTCTATAGAGTGAAGGAGAAAGGGAGGGAAGGAATAAGGGAGGAAGAGAAGGAGGGAGGGAGGTAGGCATGAGGCAGGGTGGAGTTTTAGGACTATCTAAAACTTTTTTTTTCCCAAGAAAGAACAGAGAGGAGAGGAAGATGAAAGAACACGTGCCAACAAGTACAGCAAAGTGTTAGCATCTGTTTAATGTCAGTGCTAGGAATATGTCTGCTATACAATGGCTATAGTATTCTATAGGCTTGAAATATTTAATAATGTGAAACATTATTTAAAAAAGAAATCATGTCCAGAACAAATGTACAAGCCTCATCACATAATTACAAGATATCTAAAACCCTATGTTGCCTTGGGCAGAACCAGTACTCCCTGGTCTCATCACCGATCTCAGAAGCTGAACACAATGCCAGCAACTCTTTCCTTCTTCCAAAAATCAAAGCCTCCCACAAAGAATGAACATCTGTCAGACTTGAAAATATTCACAGGAATGTGCTATAGGCTCTGAGGGTAACTTAAAAAGTATTTGGAAAATGTTTGGGAAAATAGCATCATCAATTATAGCATCAAAGGATTACATCTATCCAAAAGTCCTTACTTTGAAGGGAGTAAAATCCATTTATACTGATTTTTTTTTTAAGTCAGTAGCAGCAACTAAAGTCATTCCTTTCCTGTCAATGTTATCGAATATGGAAGTCAACCCAGGGCACTGAGAATGTCCAAGGAGTGGATGTTGTTGCCAGCATTATAAATGATACCACATCCTTACAAAGAGCATGTCATTGAACACAAGGCTCACATGGCGGCTGCAAATTACTGCAGATCTGTGTATCAACCAAGGGGGATTTGCCTAGGTATTTTGCTCAGGAAATGGGAAACTTGATAATCAAACACTGAGCCCCATGGGTCAGAAGAAAGAAAACACTATTTTCACAGCGAGATCAGATCCGGCAGCTGCAATAAGGACAGAGCACACATGACAGGACACCAGAGGAATCAGAGAACCTGACCAGCATAAAGTGAGGCATTCACTAAGGAACAGCCGCTTGCAGTATGTCTGAATCTGTTCACCCTCCAGGCCAGGAGTCACCAGGAGAAAAGCCCGAAAGACCCCATCCCACTCTGCAGAATTCCACTGTCAACGGTCTGTCAGTTGATCATACAAAGCCGTCGTTATGTTTACAACATACACTGCAAGATATTCAACAAAGCATAGACCTATTTGTTCATGAATATGTACTAATTTCACAAATATTTATTGAGTCCCTACTATGGCCAAGCACTGGACTGGCATTCAAAGAGTGAACTGAAACAGTCACATCTCTGCATTCATTTGTGGTAAATGAACAACATTGTTTAGGGAGCAAATTACAAATTTCTCCACAAGACTGGAATTTCCCTTTCTTTGTCACTATATGAAACTGCCTACAAAAGGGCTCATACTTACCTTTTAAATCTGCAAGATTACACACTAACCCTATAAACTACAGCATTCAAATGTAATGTTCTCATACTTAGTGTGGGCAACTGAGCTCTGGGGAATGAAAAATCCCAGGGGATGAAACAGACCTTTTGTAATTGGACCATTTATTTCAGAAACCAACCTCTGCCAACTTGGATAAGTCAGGGTTGACTGGTCCATTGGTCCATTAGTCAATAATCAGATGTGTAGCTATGAAAGATAGGAGGAGAACCAAAGCAAATATGTCAGAAGTCAAAAAAGAAAAAGACGTTTCAAAGAAGACATCAAGAACTATATTACATGCTTCAGTAAGATAAACAGCCTGTTGAAGGTGGAAGATTAAGAGACTTGGCCATTACAATGTCATGGAGGAGAGTTTTCAGATGGAAAAGGTATCACACCATTTTTTAAGTGCTAAGCAGTGGGGTGTATGATGAGGAAGTCAGCAGAATGGACTAATTTTGAGAAGCTTGGCAACAAAATAAAGGAAATGCATAAAACTATAGCTCCAAGAGAAAGCAAATCTAAAAAAAAAGAGAGAGATAGTGTTCTACTTAGTGTTAGAGAAACCTGAGTATCTTCAGAGAAATTGGTAGGAAGAGGAAGAAAAAAATGCAAGAGTGAAAAGCAAAATAATAGATATAATGATCAGAAAAAGGGAGGAAAGGCTTAAGGGAGGATTCCTTTGAAAGAAGAATAGACACTTTCTTGATAAAAGGGGGAATTTCTTAAAAATTAAGTGGGAAGGAGATCAAATGAGAGAGCTCCCACTAGGTCACCTTGAGATTATCAGGAAAATAGGAATCAAGGTCATCTGTTATACCTGAAGGAGACATGGAGGTAGGCTGACCAGATATCCTGTTTTAAATGGGACAGAAAACAACAGCACTGTCGCATTTCAAATGGTAGGTCTGGTCAGCCTACTTGAGTTTAGTCCAGTGAGATGAGGCTGACCATATGTCCTGTTTCAAATGGGGCAGTCTGTTGTTTTCTGTCTCATTTAAAACAGGACATCTGGTCAGCCTACCTAAGGGGAGAGAGAAGGTTCTCACAATTATCAAAAGGTGTGCCACAGTAAACAATATGGGGTATATGCATGAGTGTGTGCACACACAGTCTTTGATTAAAATAGTTTCTAAGAAATTGTAACTAACTCAAATTAGTCTAGTCCTAGCATATCTTTTAGGTTTTTCTCCATATTAAAGTCATCTTAGCATGAAAGGTTGCTATCCTTGTAAATAAGACTATTTCAAGAAAGTGTACAAAGGAGGGGACAATGTAGAACAAAAAAAAGTTTATTTCTCTAAACTTCTGTCAAGGCAATCATACGATAAAGAGGCAAGACTCAGTAGAGAAATATTAATATCTTATAAGGCCCTGAAACACTTGGTAATTAATTTTTCAGCAGGAAGGTTTATTTCAACAGTAAGAATAGCTATTATCATCACCAAGGCATAGGAAAGAGAGGGGGTAAAAATCAAGGGAACTAAAAAAAATGAGTTATGGAGAAGAAGCATGTCACACTAATTCTTATACACATGGACCTCATCCAAAAAGGAAATAGCAGAATCTGACAACTCTAAGGCAAGCTGCTGCCACCAGGACTGGTTCTCCCAGACAGAAGAAAAGGCAGGAAAAGAAAGCCTGCTTCATTATACCAAGCCAGGATTTAGATTTTTCCCGCAAAATATCCAGATGGACTACAAAATTCTTCAAAGGCAGAAATATCAATTCACTCAACAAATATTTCTTTAACAACTATGTTCCAGACACTAAGCTCAATCAATGCTGGAACGAGAGAAATGACTGGCTTCCTATTAGTTATCTATTGCAGTGGGGGGAGGGGAAGCATGTTGTCATATTGTGCCAACACTTTGTGAATTGTTATCAACCAGGAAAGCTCATTAGAGCTGGCCCAGTTTTACGGGGAGCTACTCAGGCACATACCCACTGCCTAGCACATACCCGCTGCCTAGCACATACCCGCTGCCTAGCACATACCAAAACTCCAGACACCCAGTCAGAAACAGGTGTTCAACATAAATAATACTGTTTGCACAGTTTAGGTACAGGCAACCACTCATCCTCAGAGAATGGAGGGAACCCTCTAAGTCCCAATTCCCAGAGGCCAGCCAAGAGCCAATCTTGCAAGCAGGCCTTTCTAAGGACAGTAGTCTCAGGCATGCTATGTTACTTCTTTGCTACACAGTGTCTCGTGAACTTGCAGTCAGCTGTTAGTGGGGACTCCATCATCCGAAGCCTTGACTGCGGGAGCTGGAGGGACAGTTACGAGAAAGCACTCCCATGCTGTAGGCTGGAAGTTCTTCACCATGTGAGGCTCTCCACAGGGCTGCCTGAATGTCCTCAACATATGGCAGCTGGCGTTCCCCACAGCGTGTGATCCAAGAGAGCAAGAGAGAAAAAGTATGCCCAAAATGAAAGCTATAGTCTTTAATAAAACATCTCAAAGCAACCTACTGTCACTTCTGCTATTGGTCACCAAGACCAACCCCATGTGGGAAGGGGCAGAGGAGTAACAACTCTGAATGCCAAGAGTGAGGGATCACTGGGGGCTGTCTTGGAGGCTGCCTACCACAGCCCCACCCTTTGGCTCCCAATGACTCACATCTCTCCTACATGCAATAACACTAACCCCTTTCACAGTCCTTGAAAGTCTCATCCCATCCCAGCCACAGCTCCAAGTCCCACCCTCACCATCTAAATCGGGTCTAGGTACAGGTGAGTCCTCTTGAGTCTAGTTCCTGACTTATGGTTCCTTGAATACAATTTCTCTCCATCTGTAGACAGGTGCAACTGAAGCAACAAGTTTCCTGTCCCCACACCCTCAACCTACAATGGTGGGAAGAGCAGAGGAAAGCGGCTATAACCACTCCTACTCACAAAAGGGAAAATGGAAAGCACACAGGGGTAGCAATTCTAAAATCCCACCAACCAAATCTCCAAGTTCCTTGATTAGATCTGAGTTGAGGTCTGAGAATAACTCTCTATGACCCTTAACTCCACCCTCCAGACTCTTAGTTCTGGACTCTCGGTCATCCTTCCATTTTCATGAAAGGTAACACGTGTTTGCACCCTAGGAGTTTTCTCAGCCTGCTTCCTACTTGGGGGGCCAAATGCCTCTTTTCATTTTGTACTCTCTCTGTCCCTTTCATTTCAAGCTGATGGTGTCTCTTCAAGTATAATTCTCTTAAAAACTTTGAGGGTCTTCTGTGAATCCTGTTAGGCTTCATTCCATTAGCTAAAAGCCACACCCACAAGTCTCTTTGTCACCGGCCTTCCTCATCTTATTAGCTGAGGGACAATGTCCATGAGCTTCCAAGAAGCCCTGTTGTTTGATTGAGAGGATCCATAAGGCAAACCCTTAATCTCTTTGGAGGGCCTTGTGGCTAACTGCATGATTTTGTGAGACACTATCTTTGATTTGGGGGATCTTAAGAAAAGATTTTACAGTAATCCCCTCAGCTTCATGTTTGGAACTGTTTTCCTAAAAGCCCCAAATTTGATCTTTGCTCAGAAACCCTTGCTTAATTTTAGCATCATGTGCCATCTGGAGAAGATGGAAATCTTCAAAAACTGCAAGTCCTGGCTCTTTTTTTTGTCTACTACTTCTGCCTTCAATTCCTCTCTCTTTTCTTGAAATTTTACAATAAGCATCAGGAAGAAAAAAAAATAGAAGGCATTTTTAACACTTTGGTTAGAAATCTCCTTAACTACTCATATATCACTCAGTTCATTAGATACATTTTCTACTTTCCACATTACTGCAGGCAACAGCACTGCTAAGTTTTTTGCTGCTACATAACAAAGACTCTCCCTTTTCCAGTTTCCAATATGATATTCCTCATTTTCCTTTAAGCCTCTACTGGTACTCTCCTCAAAGTCCACACTTCTATAGACAATGTATTACTGCACCCTACGTTTCTTTTTTTCAAAACACATTCTTCAAAATTCTTACAACTTTTCTACTGTGCACTACCTAGATTTAAAGCCTCTACAAGATTTTAGTTTTCTGTTACATCAGCACCACACTTCTAGTATTAAAATCTTATTATTCTATTGTTGTGCAATAAGTTACCCCAAAACTTAGCACTTGTCTCACATAGTTTCTAAGGTCACATAAAAATTGGGAGCCACTTAGGTGAGTGGTTTGGGCTCAAATTCTCTCATGAAGTTGCAATCCAGTAGATGGTATCGCATCTCAATGCTCAAAAAGATTTGTTAGGCAGCCTCTGCTTTGTTGTTAGCTGTTGCCGCGTGAGCCTCTTTCCATACACTGCCTCACTGTCTTCACAACACGGCAGCTGGCTTTCCATAGACTGATTCAAGACAAAGAGGTCAGTCTTTTATAACCCAATCTCGGAAATGACGTATCATCATTTCTGTTACAATCTATTTGTCAAGGGCACGAATACCAGAAGGTAAGGACCTCTGGGGACCGTCTTGTGGCTACCACCTTTCCTATCTGGAAGTCTAATGGGATGACAGACATCAACAACTACTTACAATACAATTTAATAAGGGCTATAAAATAACATATGGGGAAACCAGCACCAGCTTACCCTGGAGAAGTCGTGATGCTGTGACAGAGGTGATGTTCACTTTAGGACCTAATTGGCTGAAGGAGATTTGTCAGACACATGGGAGAGCTTAGCCTGTTGGAAGTGTTCCGTGCATTCCTCGTTTGTGTATACCACCTGCCTGGTAGAAGTGATAACCGCAAAGCGCTTCCTAAAAGCAAATATGGAATGACTTAATTTAATACCAATACTTTTGGAGGACACATTACCATTTAATATATGAATCAAAAGCATAATGGTAGATAACAGATGCTATCCTTGGAAATGCCTCATCTAAGTCATACTTTACTGAGGGAAAAAAGTGTACAAAGTGAAAATGTACAGCTTGATAACAAATGGGAGAGTTGGAATAAATGCCCCTAATTTGGTAAAGCACACAACTACTCAACATATAATAGTGATTATTTCAATAAGAAGGCAAGAAGAACGAATGGGAGAAAGGAATGCTAACCAAGGACGCTTCACATGAAATAGATACAAGAGTGGATGAAACATTAGGTCAGGCAGGTATGCTGAATTATTAAAAGCTACTCTTTATTTGCATTATAAGAGTGATACAATCTCATTATAAAAATCTATGAAGTGTACATGAGCATAAGAAAGAAAATAACACATGTCCCCAAATTCTAGGGATACCCACTAACTGGATTATAGGCTGTCCTTTTTTTAGACTGCTGGAGATACACACACACACACACACACACACACGTAATTTTGGAAATACATAATTTTTGGAAATGGCTCTGTTTTTTATGAATATAAAATAAACACATAAAATTTAAATTCATATATGGGTAATGGGTTTTTAAAGTCTAAATATTACGAAGAGCTATGACATGGAAACTAAAATCCATTTGTAACTCTTTTACTTGGGGGCAAAAATCATTTGCTGTTAACATTTTGTATTTTTCTTACAGGTATTTTCAATGCAAATATGATTTTAATATAAAAATAGGATCATGGTGTTTGTTAACTGCTTCTCTCATTTAAAAGTACCTGGTGGCTCTCTTTCTCTGCTAATACATGCACAGCTACATTATTATTTTTAGTGACTAGATAGTTCCAGAAGAGGTATGTACCGTGACTTATATAGCCAATACCCTATTAATAATGAGCATTTATGCTGCTTCCAATTTTCCACAATTGCCAACAAGCCTCAGCAATTATACATGTATGCAAACATCTTTACATTTGTCTGTTATTTCCTTAGGAAAAACTTAGAATTGCTATGTCCAGACATTCACTTTTTAAGAATTTTTATGCATATTGCTGCATGTTCTACTACAAATGTTATAACAATATATTTGTTATATATTTGTTACAATATAGTTTGCAGCAAGAATATAAAAATGTCTCCCATCACTACCTTCACCATTACTGAGTATTATAATCAAATAGACTTAATTTTCATTACTTTGGACCAAAAGACAAATTAAGACAGTTAATATATTAAGACAATACATTCTCAAATGTTTAAAGATCATTTAAAGAACATTTCCATGAAAATCTGACAAAAAAATACAAATACATAATTGACAAAAAACTTTTTTCTTTGTTAATTATGTGTTCTTATTTTTTTGTCAGATTTTCATGGAAGTGTCCACTGTTCATATTGATTTGTAAGTGCCCTCTCACCCAAACACACATCTATTCACATGTTTTAAAGCCTGGTAGTGATATCTTGTCAGCAGAACATGAATAAGAACTCACAGAGGTAGCAAATGGTTGAGCTTTGTTCAAATTTTCCTAACTCCAAAGTTCAGGTACTCCTCACAGTGGTGCATACTACACTGATGCCTCCTCAGGACACAAAGCAGGCCTTCCCAAACTGTTGCTCATTAGAATCACCAGGGGAGCTTCTAAAACCCTTTCTTTTTAATCTAAGATTTATTTTATTGTTTTGACAGAGAAAGACGGAAACAGAGAGAAGGGGGAGGTCCCAGAGCAGTCTCCACAGCTGTACATCAGCAGTTTTGATATACCGGTAGTTTCATTCCACACAGGTGGACATGGGGCTGTGTAGGGCGGGAACCAGACTGGGGGCCTCCCGCATGGGAAGCACACCCCAGTTCAGCATATGGGACTGCACAGGCTGGGGCCAGGATTCGATCCCCGTACCATGTGGCTGCAAGGCAAGTGCTCAACATGTTGAGCTATCCCAGCATCCTTAAAGCCCACTTCTCACCCCATAACCATTCAAATAGGTGTAGTATGTTTGCGGTTGCCCCAGTGATTCCAGTGGGCAGCAATGTTTGGGAACCACTGAGTATTTCATCCCCCAGCTACTGGGAATGCTGTGTCTTCTGACCCTCAGCTGTCAACCCTCTCCCAAACTGCCCTTGGTTGCAGTTACCTAGCCCAAGCTCAAGAGTCCATTCCTGGGCCTGCTGCATCCTATGACTGAAGGATCAAAGGTATAAGGACCCACCCTCATTGTCCCAATCCAGGGGATCTTGGGTCCCAGGTTCCCTCTGGGTAGGGTGGAGGCCTTAGAACTCAAGGCAGCCCCTCTCCTTAAGCCCAGTCCTGACACCGTCCCCTTCCCCCAAGTATTGACCTAAGAGATTCCCTAAGAATGTCCTGCATACTAATCTCTGCGGCTAGTTCCCGAGGGAACCCAGCTTGTGTCATACATGCTATTCATATATGAACTTTCCCTAAAAGAATAAGCTAAACCCAGTCTTCCTCCAAGTCCTGACATGTAGCTGAAGGTAGTTCTCAAAGCATATTCAAATATCCCTTCAGGTGGAGTTCTTGTTTAAATAACACAGAGGTTCTGTCGGGAGGGTGCTGAAAACGTTTTGGAAACGGTGGTGATGGTTGTGCAACATCATGAATGTAACTAATGCCACTGAAGTATACATTAGAATGGCTAGAATGGGGGAAGCCGGGATGGCTCAGTGGGTTAAGCGCTCACTTTGTGGTGCTGGGGACCGAGGTTCGAATCCCGGCCCCGGCCCATGCGGACCCATGTGCTGAACTCAGTTCAGTTCTCTCTGTCTCTGTATCTCTCTCCTCTCTCTCTCTCTGTCAAAAACAATAAATAAATAAATAAATAAATAAATAAATAAAATGGTTAGAATGGCAAATTTTATGTTGTATATATTTTACTGCAATTTTCAAAAATTAATAACGTAATATACCAAAAATCACTATACACTTTAAATAGATGAACTGCATACTTTAAAAGGGTGAATTGATATGTGAATGATATCTCATAAATCTTTTTAAAATCTCCTTTCAATGCAGTGTAATGACATGGTAGTCATCAAATGAGCAAAACAGTAGCCTCAGCTCTATTAATCCATAGAACAATGACAATATTTTTAAGCTCTCATCAAAGGGTTTTCTTTCCCTCGTTGTCTCATTTCCTAAGATACAGACACAAAATGCTCATTGATTCGTACTTTACATATCTTTGGTCAGCAGTAATTCAGAGTTTATATGCTGAGTGGCACAGGGAAAAGAATAAGCAATTTCTTGGGCCAGCTCCCAGGGTTAAGAATATTTACAGGCTACTTGAAGGCTAAGACATTGGCAACATCACTAAATTCAGTTCTGCAGTAGTACAAGTGTTCGATTTAACTGAAGCACAAGCTCGCGTAGACGGGAAACCACCATGAAGCTAGATAACAGACCATTTCTAAAAACAGAAGCAAAGCAGACTTAGTTATAAAAATAACAATGTGCCAAAGACAGCAGTGTCCAGAGAATAACGGATGCAAAAATCTATCTCCCCAGGAAACACACAGTCCACTGTACTCCCCAGAATTAGTGTAGTACTTCACATTTGCAAACTCCCCATAATCATCGTTAGCCATCCCTCCCCAAGGATGCCAGAAGTTTCCATTTTATGAAAGACTGACAAGCCTCTTATGCCAATATATACCTTCCCTTAACAAGAGACCTCTAATCAATAAAGGCCAAACCTCCAGTAAGGGTAGGGGTTATTTAAAGTTTGTGGTTTCTGCTCTGGGCCGTCCGCAATCAATGTATGACCAGAAATCAGCTTGATGTTTATCATGCAAAGCTTATACATTGAAGCGCTTAAGAATGAAAGAAAACACGTGACAAAAAAGCCACCCAAAGCACAATGGGAAAAATAATCAACGTGGAGCTGGGAAATTTGAGTTTCAGCCTTCAATCTACTGCTTGCAACCTGAGTTACCCAGAGCCAGTTAATTAAGCTCTATGAAAGTTAGTTCCTTTATCTGCAATAGCGGCTTAGTGCTGATACTCATGCTGCCTGCCTCACAGATGGTTGGCAGGTCAAATGCAATGTAGTGATGTCTCAACACTTCTAAAACTAAGGTTCTACACAATTGTGAAAGAGTACCATAACACTTCTAATCCATGACAAGCTGCAGAGAAACATAGCTTAGGGCCATTTAAGCAAAACATAGCTGTTTAAATATACGAAACTGAGGGAAAAATGTTAATCCAACTCACCTCTTCTTACATCCATTTCATAACCCATCTGAGATCAAGCTGATTATGTGTAGAAGCCACACACCAACGTGTGAAAGAAAATAAGAGTTACAATGTGTCTTTAATTTAGACCGATAAAATACTTTCCATCAGAAACTCTAGAGTTTGTCTGGTTTGCCATTTTTTGTTGTTGTTGTTGGGTGTTATTTTTGTTTGTTATCTTAGAAAGCACTGATGTGTAAAATACTCAGTTTCTTTTGGGGTGTGGACATACCTACTTCTTTTCCAGAAGACTCTGGAGAGAATTAAATTTTCACAGCCCTGCACAATGATGCTCTAGTGGATTTTAAAGGAATCCTGTGAGGTAAGACAAAAACCACCAACACATTGATTTGTATTCCATAAATGTATATTACCTCTTAAATTTCTAAGTCAGGGACTTATTTTTTTCCCACTGAATGAAAACTTAAATTGGGACTAATACGTGATCCAAATTTAGCAGACCCACCAGGGCTGGAAGCAGTTGCCTAACAACTGCACACATTTATCTATTGCCTCACAGGTTGCCAAGGGAGGCCACCAACTGAGCCAAAAAGCATAGTTAAGTCAGACACAAACAACTGGCCCCCAAAAATGAATCCCAAAATCAAGAGAGAACTAGATGATGCTACTCTTTCAACCTCTTTTTCTTTAGGTGGGGGAGGGGGAGAAATCTGGGGGAAAAGTCTAAGTCATTTGCAGTATTTATACACTGCAGAATTAATGAACTTGAAACAAAAATTCCAATCTACCATCTTCTCTCCACTTTCCTTTCAATATCTAACTACTTAGAGAACAGTCTACAACCTCTGTCTCCTTTACTTGCCATTATGTTCAACTCTCTTGGGGGTCACTCATGCTGGGGCCATCAGGGAGTCTAATGGACTTTCCAGAATGCTTCTTGACCTCCCTGTGGCATGCCACACTACTACTGGCCACTCCTTCTTCTGGAAACAGCTGCTCCCCTGACTCCTCTGGTACAGCATGCATCCTAGCACTCTGCCTATCTCCTCTCCTCCGTTTTCTTCTCCCTGTCCCTCCCCTGGTTCTCGATTACCTAAGTCCCCTGGCTTCTGCTTTGTGTATTCTCCACTACACACACTCCCTGGAAGATCTGAGCCCTTCCGTGCCTCTCTATCCAGTTGTGACAACTTCCAACCACCATGTCTTGAAGATCAAGCCCACATTTCCAATGGCCTGATCCATACTTCCATCTCTCGCTTCAGCACCTCATATCCAAGATGGAGCCCACACGTTTTCTACAAACACAAGCTCTTGCTCCTAGCTTCCCAAGTTTTCTTCTTCTTCTCATTTCTTCAAAGTGATCCTTCTACTCCACCTACATGTGTACAAGTTTCTAAGTCCTATGGATGACTCAAGATATCCCTCTTATCCACTCCTTCCTTTGCATTCTCATGCAAAGATACTGCAATAATTTCCAATGCAGATTTTCACTGGCAGTATCCTATGACTCGCAAAAAATTCTGTACCTCAATGCCAGATAATTTTTCCTGAAATAATGGGTGATTCACAGGCCTGTTCAAGAATGCCAGGGCTTTCACTTTTTTCAGGTTAGTTTCCTAATCCTAATATCTAAAGTTTTCCCTAATCCAATCTTAACACTGTTAACACCCTAGAATATCACAATGTTCAGAGGAGTTTGGATTCCTGTTTTCCTAAACTTGCCTGAAAGTTTTCAGCTCTGCCTGAAATGCTCTTTTGAGCTCTACTTCCCCCCAACTCCCTCACCATCTCTACCTGCTAGAGTTAAACCTTTCTTCAACACCTAGATCAAACTACTTCCACAATGAAACTTATCTTGATTTCTCCTGTCAAAAATGCGTTGTACACAAAAGCATTTTGCCCCGTTCTTGGGGCTCTTACCATGGTCCATAACAATGAAGCATGCATTTTATCTCCTCTGTTGCTTCACAAGTCTCCTGAAGGAGCGGTCTCAGCATCATGGTTTGCTAAAGAGAACATAAACTTTGAAACCAAAATAACCAGGATATGTTTTTATGTGTCCTTAATTAAATGACCCAGAAACTCTCGGGTTTTAGCTTCCTTGTCTGTACAAAGAACCTATGGTAATCGTTGTGAATTGACATGCTTACCTCAGTGGTGAGCAAACTGACCTTTAGGCCAAAACCAGCCTACTACGCATTTTCCTACAGAAAGTATTACTGGAATATAACCATGCTCATTCATCTATGTACTGTCTAAGGTTACTTTTTCACTGCAATGGTAAAGCTGGGAAGCTATGTACAGACCACATGGCCACTAAAATACGTACTATCTGGACCCTTCTCTGTAATGTATACTGTCTGGACCCTTCTCTATCTCCATTTGACTCTCCTTTTAAATGCAGAATACAGTTATATTTTACAACATTCCCTGAATCTAGGGGCACAGGAGTTAATTTGGTTCTACTAATTAGATGCACGCATGCAAGGAGTTCTAGAAGGTGGAAGTAAGATGGGGCCATCTTCGGGCTCCTTATTGACTGTTCACTGTTGCCAAGGAAGATCATAGAAACATGAGATGTTTTAACTACAACAGTGTCCCACCCGCTTCTTGAGTTTTCCAATCTCAGCCTCCCAAAGCTGGGGTGATAGCTACAGAGGTGCACTCACCCTTAGGCTCACCCTTCCAGTGGTTTTGTATTAAATCTGTTCTTGTTTAAAATGTATGGCCAAGTTTCTGTGTCTTGTACTGAATGCTAACTCAGGCACAGCAAAATGATAAATATCTAGTTGAGTTACCAAGACATGAAATGACAATGCCTATGAACATGCTTTATTAAGAGTAAAGCTTACATTTTCTATAAATCTTCATCTTATCCCCCATACTCTAATCCCCCACCCATAGTGCCTCCCTTCCCTGAAATGTTGATATTCCCCACAACCTAGTCAGCTCTCTTCCCTTCTCACTCTGCTTGAGAAATCTCACCTCTCCTTCCAACTTCAATTACCACATCAATCAACAATAACTTATTTGGGGGCATGGACATTTGAAAAAGTCAACACACAGCTACGTCTCCAGAACAAATGTGCATGCATTAAAATTTCAACATTGGGAAAGCTGGGATGGCTCAGCGGGTTAAGAGCTCGCTTTGCAGCCCCAGGGACCGAGGATCAAATCCCGGCCCCGGCCCATGCGGACCCACATGCTGAACTGGGGTGTGCCCCCAGTCCAGTTCTTGCCAGGACCTATGTGGGAGGCTCCCGGCCCAGTTCCTGCCCTGCGCAGCCCTGTGCCCACCTGTGGAGTGAAACTATATGGAAAACTAATGTCAACTATGGAGACTGCTCTGGGCCCTCCCCCTTTTCTCTGTATCTCTGTTTCTCTCTGTCAAAAATCAATAAAAATAAATCTTAAAAAAAAATGTTTTTTTCAACATAATTTCTAAGGTTCATGAGCTTTCTGAATTTTGTCTATGCACACAACCCTGATCCTAGATGTCTAAACCTATACCTCAGGCCAGGTCATTCTCACAAGGTTACCGGTAAGAATAAAGTTTACACATGCTCACTGCACAATCTGTTCACATGTGACGTTATCGCCCCATTGCTCCTCTACTATTTATTATGTAAACGAATGATCCTAGCATCCTCCAAAGGTGTGGGGACATTCGCCCTTCCTTTTTCATAGACAACTGCTAGGTCCGGACAAACCTACACCCCTAGTCACTTTTGAATATATCTACCTCCTCATCTCAGTTACAGAAATTTGTCCAGCCACCCCATCTCTAAACAAGATTGCTACAGAAGCCACCAAATTGGCCTCTCTGCTTCCACTGTCCTCTCCAATCCATTTCCTGGACCTTAAAATTTGCACATCAAATCTAATGTCTTTCCTCTGTTTAACCAGGATACCTCAGCAGTTTAACACTTGCCTCGATTCCAGTCCTCGGCCTGTGCAAACTCGTATGCTGAACTTCAGTACAACTGCTAACCATTGGATGGCTCAGGGGTGAAGGTTCTCACCCTCCATATGGGAGGCCCCTGGTTTGATTCCTGCCCTGCACAGCCCCACATCCACCTGTGTGGAATGAAACCATGTCACAACGAATGATATACAACTATAGAGACTGCTCTGGACCCTCCTCCCTTCTCTCTCTCTCTTTCACCTTCTCTCAAACAATACAATAAATCTTTAAAAAGAATACCTTTAATAGCTGCACATTATTTTCACAGCCATGCTTGCTCAAAATGACTATACCCTCCTACCACATAGTCTACCAATTTCCAGAACTACAGTGTTTGTCACCCCTAAGGAACAATGCTACCCTCCCCATAATGCCCTTTCTCATATTTTTTCCTATTGCTACTCACTTCTACCCATCACCTTCCACTCCCACACACTTTCCTCATAGCTAACTCCTCATCCTTCAGTTCTCAGATTAGATATTACTTGATTCCCTTATTCATCAAATGTTTATTCAGCCTCTACTACATGCCAACCACTAGGTAGGCACTAGAGATAGACCAATAAAAAGATAGTCACAATCCTTGTCCTGACAAAGCTCAATTTTATAGAGACAGTAGATCAAAACTGACAAATAGAATGTTCCCTCAGTTGTCCCCAGTCCCAAGCCCAGGCTGAGTCAGTATCCCCCATCCTGGGATTCCAAAACTCACACCTGTGATCGCCAATGCCACCACCACGGCTGGCGCATCCATCTCCCCCAATGACCAGGCCATAAACTCCTTACAGGTGGGACTAGGTCTTACCCATCACTTCATTTATTGCTGATCTAGCATTGGAACTGGCATTCAGGAATTGCTTAATAAGTCTCTATTGATTTGGAAAGTTCAGGTAATAAATATCAACTGCATGAGTCAGCTCTGCTTAGAAGTGGCCCTGTAAGGGGATGTGTCCCTCTCACATCACAGAGAGGGATACAATGGAAACAATCGGGGGGTTGGGGGGGACTTGTGTGGGCTTTGTCAGTGCCCCAAACTCTAAGTAACATGCTTCCAGCTTGGGACTTGCTGCCTGCATTCCTTGTTAAACAGCTATTTATTCCCCGCAGCCTCTCTTGCCTCCAGGACAAATACCTGCATGTGCAACAGTGTACCTAATTAGAGCCCCTCCCCGCGGCTCTGCAGACCTTGGGGGCCAGTCACCAAGCTGTGCCCCTGCTCAATGGAACCTAAACAACAGAGAAGGCAGGTAAGCACATGTGGCCAGGCAGCCAGAAGAGGCCAGGAGCTCAGCCAAGTGAGATCCCAGGAGTTTTGCTCCAAATTCCCTGTGAGGCCAGCCCTGAGTATGTGTGTATAAACGACCACAACATTTCTGAATATGTGAGAAACTGGTGGGGGTTGGGGGAGAAGCAAAGAAAAACAAAAGAGTACATCAATCCTTTATGAAAAAAAAAATAATAAGGAAATATAAATGTTGAAATTTTCTTGAGTATACAGCAATACAAGTGAACACGAATGGAGGGCCTATTATGTGCCAAGTTCTAACTTCTTGGTATGCATCACTTCATTCTCTCAAGGGCCCTGTGAGGTGAGCACCATTATTATCTCATTTACAGGTTAGGGAGGCCCAGTGAGATTAAGGAGACACCCACGGCTGCTGCACACAGCAAGTGAATGACATAGCAGGATGTAAACTCGCAGTATGACTCAGCTCAGGACCAGAAGACCAGCACTCACATTCCTGTGAGGGAGGGGCAGTGTCTCACCTCCTCTCTGTGGTGAGAAAAAGAATGGTGTTCTCACCTCCCCTCTGTGATGTGAGAGGGACACTGTCTTACCTCCTCTCTGTGATGTGAGAGGGACACTGTCTCACCTCTTCTCTGTGATGTGAGAGGGGACAGTGTTCTCACCTCCTCTCTGTGATGTGAGAGGGGACAGTGTTCTCACCTCCTCTCTGTGATGTGAGAAGGGGCAGTGTTCTCACCTCTTCTCTGTGATGTGAGAGGGACACTGTCTCACCTCCTCTCTGTGATGTGAGAGGGACACTGTCTCACCTCCTCTCTGTGATGTGAGAGGGGACAATGTCTCACCTCCTCTCTGTGATGTGAGATGGGGCAGTGTTCTCATCTCCTCTCTGTGATGTGAGATGTGGCAGTGTCTCACCTCCTGTCTGTGATGTAAGAGAGGTGGCAATGTCTCACCTGCTTTCTGTTGTGGGAGAGGCAGTGTTCTTACCTCCTCTCTGTGATGTGAGAGGGGGCAGTGTCTCACCTCCTCTCTGTGGTGGGATGAAG
>PVKE010030239.1:0-19748 GCA_004027555.1 Craseonycteris thonglongyai
TATGAGGGTTCCTTTTTGTCCACAGCCTCTCCAGCACTTGTTATCCCTTGTCTTGTTGATGATAGCCATTCTAACAGGTGTAAGATGGTATCTCATTGTGGTTTTTATTTGCATCTCCCTAATTGCTAGTGATGTGGAGCATTTTTTCATATATCTGTTGGCCATATGTATGTCTTCCTGAGAGAAGTGTCTGTTAAGAATACCATACTGTCTTGATTACTGTCATTTTATAGTAAGTCCTAAGGTCAGATAATGCAGTATTTCAGCTTTATGCTTCTACAATACTGTTTTGTCTATTCTGGGACTTTTGCCTCTCTATATAAAGTTTGGAATCAGTTTGTCAAATCCATGAAATAACTTGCGTGAAGTTTGAGATTTTGTGAATCTATAGATCATGTTGGGAAAAACTGACATCTTGACAATATTGAGTCTTCCCATATATGAATATAAAATGGTTCTCCATTTATTAGGTCTTTGATTTCTTTGAGCAGAGTTTTGTACTTTTCCTCATATAGATATTCTACATCTTTTATATCTAAATATTTCATTCTTTTGGGTGCTAATGTAAATGGTATTATATTTTTAATTTCAAGTTTCACTTGTTCATGGTTAGTATAGGAAAGAGATCGATTGTATATTAACTTTGTATTACTCAACTTGCTATTGTCACTTATTAGTTCCAGGACTGGTTTTGTTGATTCTTACAGATTTTCTAGGCCAACAACATGTCAGTTGCAAATGAAGACAGTTTTATTTCTTCACTCTCAATCACTATATCTCTTATTATATTTTTCTTGTCTTGTTGCATTAGTTAGGACTTCCAATATATTGAAAAGCATTGGTGTGGGATGCCAGGATGGCTCAGGTAGTTGAGTGCTTGCCTTGTAAGCCTAGGGTCCAGGGGTCGAATCCTGGCCCCGGCACATGTGGAACCACATGCTGAACTGGGGTGTGGTCCCAGTTCAATTCTCATCGAGGTGAGCTTCACATGTGGGAGGCCCCTGGTTTGGCCCCTAGTTTGTGGAGGCATGCCTCCCATGTAGGAGACCCCCAGCCTGGTTCCCACCCTGTGCGGCCCCCAGCCCACCTGTGTGGAATTAAACTGTCAAAACTGATGACATATAGCTGGGGAGGCTGTTCTGGGCTCTCCTCATTCTCTGTCTCTCTCTGTCTCTGTCTGTCTGTCTCTCTCTGTCAAAAACAATAAAATAAATCTTAAAAAAAAAATCAGTGAAAGGGAATATCTTTGCCTTGTGCCTGAACTTAGTGAGAAAGCACCTAGTGACTCACATAGTAAGTATGATGTTAGTTATAGGTTTTTTTTGTATATGTTCTTTATCAAGTTGGGGAAATTCCCCTGTATTCAAAGTTTGCTGAGAGTTGTTGTTATGAATGGGTGTTAGATTTTGTTAAATGCCTTTTCTGCATTTATTGATATGATCATGTGATTTTTCTTCTTTGCCTGTTAATGTGATGGATTACATTAATTGGTTTTCAAATGTTGAACCATGCTTACATAAATAAATCCCTCTTGGTCTTAGTGTATAATCTATTTTATATATTATTGAATTTGATTTGCTTATATATTGTCAAAAATGTTTGCATCTATGTTCATAAGTGATATTGGTTTGTAGTTTGTTTGTTTGTTTTTTGTAATTTCTTTCTCTGATTTTATTAGGGTAATGCTGGCCTCATAGAATAAGTTACAAAGTATTCTCTCTGTTTCTATCTTCTGGAAGAGATTGTGGAAAATTTGAATAATTGCTTCCTTAAATGTTTGGTAGAGTTCACCAGTGAATGCATCTGGACCTGGTGCCTTCTATTTTGGAAAAACATTATTGATTCAATTTCTTTAGTACATATAGGCTTATTCAAATAATATGGTTCTTTTTTCCTGAGTTTTGATAGATTGAGTCTTTCAAGAAGTTGGTGCATTTCATCTAGGTTATCAAATATTCTTTTATTACCCTTTTAATGTCCATTGGATCTACACAGGTGTCCCTTCCATTTCAATATCATTAGTAATTTGTGTCTTCTTTTTTTCATTCATCTTTTAGAGGCTTATCAATTTTATTAATCTTTTCAAAGAATCAGCTTTTCATTTTATTGACTTCCTTTTGATTTCTAATTTTCAATTTTATTGATTTCTCCTCTAATTTTTATTTCTTTTCTTTTGCTTACTTTGGATTTAATTTTCTCTTCTTTTTCTAGTTTCTATGGTGGAAACTTAGGTTGTTGATTTTAGAGCTCTTTTTATCTTCTAATAAATGTATTCAATGCTATAAATTTCCCTCTATGCACTGCTTTCACTGCATCCCACATATTTCGATAAGTTGTATTTCATTTTCATTTAGTTCAAAATATTTTCCAATTTCTCTTGAAATTTCTCCTTTGATTAACATGTTATTTAGAAATGTATTGTTTCATCTCCGAGTATTTTGGGATGTCCCTGTATCTTTCTATTGTTAGTTTCTAGTTTAATTCTATTATAGTCTGAGAATGACACTGTATGACTTCTATTCTTTTAGATTTAGTAAGATATGCATTATGACCCAGAATGTCATCTATCTTAGTTAATGTTCCATGTGAACTTGAGAAGAATATATATTTTGCTGTTGTTGGATGGAATAACCTCTAAATGTCAATTATGTTCAGTTGATTAATGGTGCTGTTAAGTTCAACTATGTCCTTACTGATTTTTTGCTTGCTGTATCTGTCCATTTATCTTTTTTCCCCCCAAAGATTTATTTTATTGTTATTGACAGAGACAGAGAGAAAGACAGAGAGAAGGGGGAGGGCCCAGAGCAGTCTCCATAATTGTACATCATGAGTTGTAACATGGTTTCATTCCACACAGGTGGGTGGGGGCCTCACAGGGTGGGGACTGGGCTGGGGGCCTCCCCCATGGTAGGCACGTGCGCCCCACCCCAGAGCCAGGGGCCAAACCAGGGGTGAGAACCGAACTGGGGGCCTCCCGCATGGGAAGCACACCCCAGTTCAGCACATGGGTCTATATGGGCCAGGGCCAGGATTTGATCCTTGGTCCCCAGGGCTACAGAGTGAGCATTCAACCCACTGAGCCATCCCAGCTCTCTGCCCCACCCCTCAACCCCCACCCCCAATCTGTCCATTTCTGATAGAGGGGTGTTGAAGTCCCCAACTATGATAGTGGATTCATCTAGTTCTCTTAGTAACTCCATAATTTTTTCCCCATGTATTTTGACACATGTTAGGTGCCTATACATTAAGAAATGTTATGCCATCTTGGAGAATTGATCCCTTTAGCTTGATGTAATGTCATCCTTTATCCTTGATAACTTTTCATGCTCTGAAGTCTGCTCTGTCTGAAAGAGAATAGATAATGTATAACATTAACAAATTAAGAAGTGGTAGTATAAGTCTATATTATTTATGGGGATGGGAAAGAAGGTAAATAACAAAATAAATACTTAGGACTTGAAAATTGCTGCTTCTGGAAAGCCAAACTGGGAATTAGAAGGGCTGAGGGAAGGAGCTGCTCTTTTGGTGATGTGCCTTTTAGCACTATTTGACTTATTTTAACCATACGTATTACTAATTTCATAAAAAATAAAAGGTAGTATTTTAAAGACACATTCTATACAACAAATATACCATAATTTAATTAAATATTAATCTATTTTTGAATGTTTGATTTGTTTCCAATGTCTTCATTATCATAAATAATGTTGAGATGAACACATGCATCCTTGTCTCTGAGAATTCATTTGGTAAGAATGATGTCCTGGGAAGCTGGGATGGCTCAGTGGGTTGAGCGCTCCCTTTGCAGCACTGGGGACGGAGGATCGAATCCCGGCCCTGGCCCGTGCAAATCCATGTGCTGAACTGGGGAGTTCCCCCACTTCAGTTCTCTTTCTCTCTCTCTCTCTCTCTCTCTCTCTCTCTCTCTCTCTCTCTCTCTCTCTCTCCCTCCCTCTCTCTCTCTCTTTCAAAAACAAAAAAACAAACAAAAAAAAAAGAATGACGTCCTAAGTCACTATTAGCACAATGCACACACATACCAACTCTGTCACTCAAAATCCTTCTCTAGAGAACTAAGGCAAGGTCTGCAATTTCTATATATTCTTACTAGGGAATCTAGAAATGGTTTCTGTCAAAAATATAAAAATACTGTGGTTACCAGATAGGAGGTGATTTAGGGGGCTTGGTGAAAAAAGTTGAAAGGATTAAGAAGTACAAATTGGGAAAGCTGGGATGGCTCAGCGGGTTAAGAGCTCTCTTTGAAGCCCCGAGGACCAAGGATCAAATCCCGGCTCCGGGCCAGGTGGACCCACATGCTGAACTGGGGTGTGCTTCAAATGCGGTGAGGCCCCCAGTTCAGTTCAAAAATAAATAAATAAATAAATAAATAAATAAGAAGTACAAATTGGTAGTTACAAGTTAGTCATGGGGATGTAAAGTATAAAGAATATAGTGAATAATAGTGTAATAACTATGTATAGTGCCATGTGGGTACTAGATTTATCAAAGGGATCACTTCATAAATTATATAAATGTCTAACTGCTGCACTGTACACCTGAAACTAATGTAAAATAATATTGAATGTCAATTATAATTGAAAAATAAAAAAGAACTCCACCCTAAAACATGAAAATATCCCCATTTTTACATACTTTTTAATCACACAGAACCTTCAGAAATCCTTAACCCCTGCATTTTTCTTATTTTTTTCTAAAGTCTGTCATATAGCAACTGTTTATTTTTTAAACAACCTGAAAGTCTAAAATTAAAATGCAGACATCTATACTTCTAGCAATATATAATTTTAACATTTCAGCCAGGAGGGTTTTTTCTAAAATAATAACATTGGAAACCAAGAGGATTTTTTGATAGACCCAAAGGTGAAATCTAATTTGGAGCTCAAATTTTATTCTTCAAAATGTGTAGATAAAATTTTAGACTCCTAAAATATGGCTCCTAGTACCAAAGATCGGATCATACTTATATTGACTCAAGCCTCCAACACCAAGAAAATTCATTCTCCTGATCAGCCCAGACTCTCTCTCTTAAGCCCAGTGACTGTGAGAGTGAGACAGAGAGAGGAAGTTTTAATACTAATACAGGTTGAGTGCTTACTATGCCAAACTAAGCACTCTAAATGCATTAGCTCAAGCAACTCTTTCAAATAAAATCTATTACATATCCTAGTTTATAGAGGAGGAAAGTGAGCTTTAAAGAGGTACTGTATGTTGTCCCAAGTCACATGCCTTGAAAGTGGCAAAGCAGAGATCCGAACCTGTGACTTCAGCAGAGCCCAGCTATATTCAACCACTGCCTAACTCAGCAATTCTGGATCCACAGAAATGCAAGATAACAGGCAGCCTGGATCCACAATAGCAAAGTAAGAGTGAACCCCTTTACTTTTGGTGTTAAATACAACTTTACTGACATGACGGTACAGTAACTGAAATTAACATAACAATTGCCCTACACCTCAATCCCAAAGTGCTTTGCTGTCCATTACTGTCCTTAGAGAAAAGCTGTATTCTGTATGTTGTTTTCTGTACCAATGCCACCTGCTCAGTCATCTGCCTGCTTCCTGGTCAACTCCTTCTGCTTTGAAACGCAGTTTTTTCAGTACTCCCTGGGAACCCAAAGTAGTTTGTTATCTAGCCCAGGAGCTCCCAAACCCTAGGACATGGGCAGATGCCAGTCAGTGACCTATTAGGAACTGGGCCACACAGCAGGAGGTGAGTGGCAGGCTAAGCTTCATCTGTATTTACAACCCCTCCCCATCACTTGCGCTACCATCTGAGCTCCACCTCCTGTCAGATCAGCAGTAGCATAAGATTCCCATAGGAGCACAAACCCTACTGTGAACTGCACAAGTTCATCCCCCTCTACTCACCACTCCCCCGACCCCCCACCACTGTCCATGGAAAAAAACTCTTTCATAAAACCAGTCCTTGGTGCCAAAATGGTTGGGGACTGCTGATCTACTCCATTATCAAAACCGAACCTCTGCTATTACCAGTTCCAATGGCCCCTCCACTCAAGGCTTCCTGCCTTTAGGTAGAGGGGCTGGGACTCTCTATTAGTGCTCCCCCAGTGTCCTCAGCCACAGAGCACCCCTGATTTTGGCCTCATCCCCGTTTTAAGTGCTTCTAAACTTACGACGCCAGAATCGTGGAAGGATGGTAAATAGTCTTCCTCTCTTTGCCAAAGCCAATCAATGAGTAGACTTTACCTGAGGGCCATGTCGAAAGGATTCTGAGATCCGTCTAGGCTCACTGGAAAAGAAGGTGATGTTTGGCTTGAGGTGTCACTAACATGAGACAGGAAAGATGCAGCACACATATCAGGAACTTGCAATCCCTCAAGCAGCTGCTCAAGCACACTAGTTATGGCCTCACAAATTCTCTCGGTTTCTAAGGAACATGAAAGCAAAGTGAAATGAAAAGAGCCTGTGTGCTCTATGTCACCAACTTCTTTCAAACTTTCACTTTTATTCCCAAGGTAATTAATTTCAGTGAATCTAAAACCCTCCTCCCAGAGTGACTGAAAAGACTTTCCCACAGATAAAGGTCATTGCCACATTCAGGAGAGACACAGGACTGACTGCACTTGACCGCAGGATGACAGCACCCCTGCGTCAGCTGCAAAGCACGTTCCAAGTGGAGGAGGTTAATCAGCCAGCACTTTCGGATGTGATTATGATACTAAGCAGAGTGAGCTCCAGAGCCCAGAGTCCCGCCATGTGTACAATCAAGTCCACAAAGTTCAGCAGGAGGAAACAGAACTGTTATGAACGGCTGACAGGCTCTTTCACAGACTAAACTACTTACTACATAGTCATAGACGAGAAGACCCAATATTGTGCAGATGTGAATGCTCTCCGAATTCATCTATATGTTCCAAATCAAAATCCCAGCATGGTTTTGACACACCATCTCTAAAATGTATATGCACCATCAAAAGACCGATAATAGACAAGAGTTTTGAAGAAAGTCAAGATATACATAGGATTGGGGCAGAAGGAGCAGGAAACTGTCCCAGCCAGAAATTACGATATTTTATGTCAAAGCTATACTAATCCAGACAGTGTCATATTTGTGCACAATAAACAATTGGAACAGATCCACACATATGTAGAAGGCTGATATATTTATGGTTTATCCAGTCATTCATCAAATATGTATAGAATGACCACCATATGTCAGGTAATGCTATAGTAAAAGGAGTTAAAGGGTAAAAGAGAGGCAAAAAGAGATTTTTTTTTTTAATCTCTGATTTCATAAAAATTTTGTCATAATGTGGGATAATAGCCAAGCTTTTTTTCTTAGCAGAGGAGTCCTAACCCCCATCTCCCTTTGTTGACCCCTTCTACCCAGCAAGCGCAGACAACCTGCAGTTTTCATATAGCGAGCCTGCTAGTCCAAACCCTTGACTAAGGACACCCAAACTTCCCCGGCCTCTTCCATTCCAGTTGACCTGGTTTCTTGTCTTCCTTCTTTCTTCTCCATCTACATTTCAAAGTAAAACCCCATTCCTTTCTTATTGTTTATATCCTCTTTACTATTTTCAGGGTGAAATTGTCACCAGTTCTCAATCTCTTCCTCACCATCTGTCTCAGTACAGAGAAGCAGCAAATGATAACAGAACTTCCACAGGCCTTCGCATCAGACAGACATGGGCTCAGAACCCATCTTGGCCCTGGTATGGACTTGGGCAAGTGACTGAATCTCTCTGATCTTTGGTTCCCTCAATCTGTACAGCAGATATTTCAGTAGCTACTTTTCAGGACTTCGGGAGCAATAAATGTACGTAAAGTGTCTGATCCCTAAGTGCTGGTAAATAAATGGAATCTATTATTACTGTTGGTACTTTAATTATTATCATTTCAATCTGCTGGTGACCTCTGTCCCTGGGCTTCCCCTCACAGTGATTACCTTCCTCCCCCTTCTCAGACAGGGGCATCAGGGCACTGACCCATAACCCCAACTGCTGTTTCTTTTGGTCAAGGCCATTTGGTTATCAAAGAGAGCTTTTCTTCATCCTGTGCACTTGAGCCATGGGTCATATTATTTACTAAAAGGCAATTGCAAATAAAAGAGACTCAGAGACATTCACATAACCAAGCTATGGCCTCTCCTGACTAAAGGGAAAATAGAGGCTTTTGCCACAACTGGAAGTGAGGACTTCAGGTGCTTCTCAGCTATTTCAAGGGCTGGGCCCTCCTGAGAAATCTTGTCCTCACTGACCTGCTGCCCTGGTCCAATTCACCAGAGCACTCAGTGTCCTGGGGGAGGATCCAGCAGATCGCCGCTGCAGGCACAGCTCTTCAGAAAGGCCACCGCCCTCGCCAGGACAGACAGGAAACCCAGGCCCCCTGGACTCCAGCCCAGAGGGATTTAGAAGCCTTCTCTCCATTGGGTCAGCAATTCCCCTGAGCCCAAAGGACATCCCCTGCCTGCTTTCCTCCACCTTCTCTGAAGAGTCACAGCTCCTCAACAAGCTGGGTCACACTGATTCAGCCCCCTTCCCCACCCAGCCCCTCCCATTCCTACCCCCAGTCTTTGACTTGCTCTTCCCTCTGCATGAAAAGAAGTCTAGTACAGTCTTTTTCATTCTGACCTACTGCCCTGAAAGAACAGATGGAGAGACATGTCTTCTCTGAGCTACTGCCTGATACCAGCTGCATTTGGGGAGAGAGGAGGAAGAACCAATCGTTTTCAGATCTTTTCATCTTCTCTGTGATTGGGCCCTTGTCAGTAGGACTCAGTTAGCAAAACTGCTAAGGATACCATGGTCAACTCTCAGGTGGAATTTACTAGATATTTCTACTCTTCCCTGGAAAACCTGCTCTGCCCATGGGCCCGAAAGAGGGAGTGCTATCCTCCCATGTGGACCTAATCACTAATGTGTGACCAGAGAATGGGCTTTCCTCAGCGTGGTGTCCAGGCTTTTTCATGTCCTGAACAAAGAATTGAGGGAGACACAGAAATACAGGGGTGAAAGACTAGTTTATTAGGAGGTAGACATACGCTCTCAAGAAGTAGGAGTGGGCCCCAGTGAAAAAGTGGCTCAAGGGCCCCAACTACCTATCCAGGCTTTCATAGCTTTATTTCTTTTTTCTTAGAAGGGGTCACACCTTTCTGGGAGTGGGGCCTTTTGATTAAAATTTGTGATTGACAGGGGGCTATTACATCACTTTCTTTCAACTGCGCATGTACCTTCCCAGAATTCAGACTGTTATAATGATATTAATGAACTTCCAAGCTAATGTATAATATTATAATAATGGTATAACGAGGCTTAAGGTGAAAGGTGGGCCCCATGGAAGGGGTCCCAAGGTCCCCCTATCCTATCTGCCTACCTCACTTTCTTCTTGAGAGGCATGATCCCCATAAATCTCTATGGGAAGTTGAGGGATTTGAGTTCTCTTCTTCTGTGTCTACTTCCTGCTGAATGTGTTCACTGTCCCTTCCTATTGGGGAATCCATGGAACTCTTACCCTATCTGAACTAAAAGGAAGGGGAGGGTCTTAAGATCTGTCTGGAGGACCATGCTGACTTCTTCGGTTGAGGTGGACGATAAGCCTTGCTGAGGTATTATTTTTATCCTGATGCCCCTAGATGAGGAGAGACTGATCCAGTTAATAGATTCAAAAGCCCTGACCCAACAAGCAGGTTTCAAAGCCACAGAAGCTCAGTAAGCATATGGTTCCTACCACGGGCTTAACCAATCATTCCTGGGTCATTACCTACCCAGAAGCTGGGTCCAAAACAGCCTGGAGAGAATGCTGGACCACAATGATTACAATCAGCAAGCAGGGATCACAAGTTCCAGGATAATTAGTTCAGTCTAGCAAGCATAACTAACTAAAGTTTAGCCAGCGCATATCATGAATTCCAGGATGATTAACTAAGGCTGGAGACAAGGGACATTTGGGAATGAACTGAGCAAATGCAGATTACAAGTTTTAGAATGATTAACTAAAGTTGGAGGCAGGGGACATTCTAGGAACAATCTATTGTATAACTTTCAGGGTAATTATCTATAGTAGAATGTAGGAGACATTCTATGATTCCTGCTAGGAATAATCTAGGAAAAACTGATTCAGAGGGTTATTAGGGCTAAGAACTGCAAGAAAAAGGTAGAACTGGGGAGCTGAGCCACTAAAGAAAAGGAGACCAGAAATTCCTACTCTGAGGGACTCTTTCATTTGGCCCATATCAATTGGATCATGACTGAACAGTAAACCAAAAAGGAGCCAATGCATTGGCGAGGCAGTGGCCTCTGACTCATGTGGCCCGGTTCAGATTAACTGGACCAGTCAGATTTCTCTCATCAATTGTGTGTTAAGAGACACACACATACCTGTTGCTATCAGTGGTGGCTGGGAGGCCACTACAGCCACACAGCCACATGCAAAATGAGTAAGCAGAGGAATCTGGCCAAGACAGAGGAGAACCGAGCAGAAATGTATGATGGAAAGGCCATGTGAAGCCGGAGGAGCAGAGTTAGCCCACTTTGGGGTCCCAGCTCACAACAAATGTGAGTCTGACTCAATCTTGCCTCTTTGTCCAGTGAGATTCTTCTATAAAGTCACATGCAAGCCCTTTCTGACTGGAGCTAACTTGAACAACATTTTTGTTTTTGTTTTTACTTTGCAAGCAAAATAATATTGACTAAAGCAGTTTTCCTAAAATAGACACTTATGTCTAAAAAAAGTCTTCTAGACGTACTGCATTGTAGTTTGAGACTCCTCTTAGTTTGTCTATAAAAAACATAGCTCTCACTTACTGAACTTTCCTCTGTGCCACGCAGTGTGCTAGAAGGGCTTCTCACATGTTATGTCATTTGTTCTCGTAGGAGCCCTGTGATTGCTCTTGTTATCCCTGTTTTCCATGTAAGAAGACAGAGCTAGAGCGGTTAAAGAAAACTGCTGAAGGTCATGGACTTCCCCAGGGCAGAGCCAGCGTCTACGTCTAGCTGGGATGATTCCAAGTCTGCTCTTAATTCCCATTTACCAAATTCTCCCGGAGAGGTCCTGTTTATCTCACCTGTCCCCAGGATGTTGTCTCCTACATAATCTGACCAAGCAGGAGCCAGGTCAGTGTCACCTGCAGGCAAGTGGTTAGAAGCTTCCAAAGGTTCCCCTGGGAATGGCCCGTATCCCAGTCCTACAAGCCAATGAGGATGCCCAAGGTGGAGCTGAGAATTATGGAAACAACTTCCTGGTGTCCCAGGGGTTGGTCCCTGAGGACATCAGACCTGTACAAGCCTCACCTCTGCCTCATGGCAGACTTTGGAAAGGAATGAAAAGCATTTAGGAAAGGCAGCAATGCCTGCAAAACTACCTATAGCACTGATGACCTTTTGAGAAACCATTGTCAACTACACTGAGCAATAAAGAGATCTATTTGGGGTTTTTTTAGACCCTTCCCCAATTTACTCCCTATTAAACTTAAATGTCATTTAAATTTAATATTTTCTGAAATAATTTCTTGGGGAAGATTCCATTGTTAGCCTTCTGGTTCACTGACATACAATCCATGAAACTTGTTCATTCCTATAGGAAAAGATAACAGTAAAAGAAGGTTGACACTTTAATGAAGTATAGATGGCAAAATAATATTTACTAAGATGTTTGAGCCCTAATCTGATCAAACACTATTGAGTGTTCCTTTTTAGGATAAGAAAAGTGGCATTAAATAAGAATGTTTTATTCAAAAAAAACCATTTACCTTTCAGAGCATAAAATAACTGATATTGGGGGTTAGTGTATAAATAGAACTCCTTTGGGAGCGAAGGTAATGATAAAGGCAGATAGTAATTAAATGTGCCTTAGAAGTTGTGGTTTTTTAAACTAGAACTGCAATTACAGAGCTACTCAAGATGTGAAGTATGTAGTTAAGGTTTTGTCAGCCGTTTTATTGTAATATTTAGTGAGATTAGTTATTTTAGTGTTTCCATTCTATACCCCAAACAAAGACAGCTGTTGTGTTCTAAAAACCATTTTTTTAAGGGTAGGTCTCTGTGTTTATCAAGTGTATTTTGCCACTGGGGAAATGCATTTTAAAGTTTTTGCACTGTAAAAATGAAGTGAGCAGGAATGACTGCTTTAACTGCTATGCTTAGATAATAACTGAAGCTTTCACGCCTGGAGGAGCCACGAGGGCGGGTATGAAGTATCTGGGCACACAAATATTCTATTTCCACCTCCTCCTGCAAAGAAGTACTGCTGATGGCACTGGTAAGTCTCTAAATGCATTGTCTGAGCTAGAGGGTTCTGCGGAAGTATTTAGAGGTCGTTCTGGGAGGGCTGCTTACCTATATCCTGACCAGCGCGTCACCTCAAACAGAAAGCCGGCTTCTTTTGTAAGTTGTGCCTCTTAGCGAATCAAATCTAAATCCAGGAGCTATGACTAAACCACACGTATTCCTTTTCCAAAGTATAAACCTGATAAATTTATTTCTACCAGTACATTAAATAGTTGCAGGTTAACCCATTCAACAGTTTGAAACTTTAAATGTGAAACAAAACTCATGTTTATCACTTGTTCTTAGTGTCAACTTGCCAAATTTCTTCAAGATAGGTAGTGTTTATCTCTCTTCTATGGATGTTTGGAAGACTGTCATCCTTTTTATTTCACAGGCACCCAGTTATTCTGCTTCCAAATTCAATCAATGATTTAATAGAAAATCTAATGTGCCACTTTGCAGAAGGCTTTTTTTTGAAAATCCAGGGGAAACCAGGATGGCTCAGCGCGTTAAGCACTTGCTTTGCAGCCCCAGGGTCCAAGAATCAAGCCCTGGCCCCGGCCCGTGAGGACCCATATGCTGAACTGGGGTGTGCTTCCTATACGGGAGGCTCCCAGTTCAGTTCTTACCCCCTGGTTCGGCCCCTGGCTCAAGGGTGCGTGCCTCCCATGCAGGAGGCCCCCAGCCCAGTTCCTGCCCTGCGTGGCCCCCACCCACCTGTGTGGAACAAAACCATGTTGAAAACTGATGATGCGCAACTATGGAGACTGCTCTGGGCCCTCCCCCTTCTCTCTGTCTCTCCTTGTCTCTGTCTCTCTCTCTGTCAAAAACAATAAAAATAAATCTTTTTATTAATCCGTAAAATGGCCTTAACATTTTTTTCTTTTGTTTTTATTATGCATTACTTTAAAGTTTTAGTTGTCGTCCTAAGACCCTGACTCTTAATAAAGTTCCATGCTAGTCAGGGAGCTAAGACTGGAAGGCACACAACAAGTGAGTGACCAGCACAGATCAGCGTGCTAAAAGATGCTTTGGGCACGGATAGATGCGTGCAGCCTGGGTTCCCCCTTTAAGAAATGACTCAGCCCCAAGCCTCAGGGACAGCCTCCAGCTGTGAACACCAGCTTTTGAGCAAAGGCCTGCTCTCATCCGCAGGCCCCCAGACAATCACTGAGGAAGGCAGCGGTACACACCTGGCCGCTTCCGCCTAGTGAGCATGCCTCCAGCAGGCCGTCCTTGCTCCAGAACTCTCCATGGAGCTGGCAGACACTGTAAGGTCTGCTTCATGGCTCCCTGTGCCCCCAATCCCACCTCCCCACTTTCAACCGTTTCACAGTGGTCACACCTCAATAAGCGTTTGTAATCCTAACTAGGTCTCAGAGATAGCGTGCAACAATGGCAACATTTCAACAGAAATCAAGAAGGGGTCGAGACGAGGACTGTGTGTGTGTGTGTGTGTGTGTGTGTGTGTGTGTGTGTGTGTGTGTGTGTGTGTGTTAGTGGAAGTGAGGGGCTGTTATAAAGGGTATTAAAGTTCCCCAAGGGAACTGTGGTGATTGATGAGTTCAGATTCAGATGCCTTGGCTGATACCCACACTTGGAAAGCAGGGAAGATCAGGGGTTTGTGAAGGAGAGACCTGGGCAAACAAGTCCAATGTAGGCCCAGGAAGAAGGGCACCCAGGACGAAGAGCGCTGGCCCTCGTTGTCCCTCTACCGAGGAGGACGCTGCGGTGGGGCAAACGCGCATCTTGCACTCAGAAAAGCTCAGCAGGGGAAGCTGGGATGGCTCAGTGGGTTAAGTGCTCACTTAGCAGCGCCAGGGACCAGGGATCGAATCCCAGCCCCGGACCATGCGGAACCATATGCTGAACTGGAGCTCCCCCAGTCCAGTTCTCTCTGTGTCTCTGTCTCTGTATCTCTCTCTCTCTCTCTCTCTCTCTCTCTCTCTCTCTCTCTCTCTCTGTCAAAAATAAATAAAAATATTTTTAAAATATAAAATTTTAAAAAAAAGCTCAGCTGGAGTCCTAACTCCCTCCCTGATGACTCGTGTAATGCTAGACAGGTCCCTTCACCTCCCTGGACCTCCCTCATTCACTGCCCATGAGGCTGAGTTGCCGCGGCCCCGCTCACAGAGCAGTTACGTGGGATCACGTGAGATGGTGCACATGAACGCATTTTATCGGCTGAATGGCCCTAGGACACTACGAAGTGTTGTTAGCATGCCACATCTGGAAGGCTAGGAGGACGCAGGGGCCAGGGTGACCACAGCGCATCACCTCCTCCTCCTTCAGATGCTCATTCACCCGGAGAGGTCAGTTTCTCTGCTCCCCAGCATCGCCACCCCAAGTCTCAGTGCCCATACTGCACATGTACTGAGCAGATGCCCACCTTCACAAAGGTCAGTCACATATTATTTTCTTCCTGGTGTACTGATCATTTAATTTGGAGATCCTGGCACAACATGGCAGACTCAATAAATCTGGCTGAATTGAATTGAGCCATTATTCTATTTGTTTCTAGATGCTTTGCGATGGATTTCACAAACTGATTTTTTATGATACTGTAACATTCTGCTCTTTAAGTCAGAGTGAATGATTAATTACTTTAAATAACACATTAGTTTCTCCCTTCACTAGGAGCTATGACCTGAATTCAATATCAATGTATCAGGGCTGCATGAAAAGAAATATTCATGGATGCTAGCTTATTTTTAGTGAATTCTATACTGAAAAATCTCCTAAAGTCTCTAAGGTATTTCTTATGATGTATAATCTTAAAAATAATTGTCTTCTGGACATAGACCAGAAGCAAGGAAATGTTGCCTTTTGTTTTGTTTCACTTTTTCCTGTTCAGTATCCCTTCCCTCAATTTCTTCTGATAATAACACTACAACTTTGGGAGGTAGCCACTCTCTCTTAACTTGGTGGAACTGCCAATCACAGTAACCATGGCCCTGTCCTCAGGGTAAGCCCACAGCCAGATGGGCTACATCATGGTACTAATTGCCCCAGCCTGGGTAGCTGACCCAGGAACGGAGACACAACCCAGGCTGGGCTACTTAAAGTCATTTATAGACGGATACTGGTAGAGCAGAGTTCTCTTCCCCTGTGGGGTTGAGGCTGGGCTTCTACACACTTAGAGCTCTCTGAGGCCAAACTCCTCCTTTTCCTCACCACATGGAGAGATCTGTGTATAGGGGGAGAAATCAGATCAAATTCCAAAAGAAACAAAACTGAGGGAGGAAGAATGAAGAAGAGAGGGAATAAGTATTAGGGTGGGAAGAGGGAAAGGGAAAGAGGAGAGAAAGGGGTAGAGAAAGTAAGATTAAAGAGGGAGAGAATGAGGAGGAAAGAGAAGAGGTTATAGAGAGAGGCGAAGGGAGGGTTATAGAGAAGAAAGTAAAGAAAGAGGGTAATAGAGAGGAAAGGGAGGAGAAAAGAGGTGAGTGGGTTGGAGAGAAAGAGGGTAGGGAAGTGGAAAAAGAGGAAAAAGGAGGTAGAGATTACTGAGGACAACTATATAAATACCCTATAGACAAAGTGAAATGTTTCAGTATTATCATGTTGGCTTACTTGCTCAACCCCCAAAGAATTTTAAGAAAGGACAACATTTTGTGATTGAAAAAAGTAACATACTTTTCTAGCCTAGAGGTACAAATAATCATAGGATAATTTTGGGACCATGACCTTAAAAACTTTTGAAACACTATGCAAGACAGAGCAACATTACTATTTCTCTACCTTAATTAACAGGTAATTAAGATTCCTCAGACAGAAATTACATCTTTTTATTCCCTTCAGTGCCTTGGATATATTAGATGCTCAACAAATGCCTGTTAAATTAATATGGGATTCTGAGGATGCTGGGAGAGCTCAACAGGGTGAGTGCTTCTCTTGCAATTGTGAGGTCCAAGGATCAAATCCCGGCCCTGGCCCATGCAAACCCCTATACTGAACTGTGGCCCAACTGGTAACTGCTGGGATGGGTCAGTGGTAACAGTTCTTGCCTCCCACGTGGAAGGCCCCCAGTTTGGTTCTGCCCCATGTGGCCCTATATCCACCTGTGTGGAGTGAAACTATGTCACAACTGATGATGTACAACTATGGAGACTGCTCTGAGCCCTCCCCACTTCTCTCTGTCTCTTTCTCATCTTCTCTCAAACAATAAAATTAATATTTAAAAAAAATTTAAATGGGAAGGATGAATAGAATAATACATTGAAATTTGGAGGGTCTTGAGATGCTGGGATGGCTCAGTGGGTTGAGTGCTCATCTTGCAGCCCCAGGGTCCAAGGATTGAATCCTGGCCCCAGCCCCAGCCCATGCTGAACTGGGGTGTGCCCCCAGTTCGGTTCTCACTGAATTGAACCTCCTATGTGGGAGGCCCCAGTTCAGCTCCTGCCCTGTGCAGACCTGCACCCACCTGTGGAATGAACCCATGTAGAAAACTGATGACAAGCAACTATGGAGACTGCTCTGGGCCTGCCCCCTTTCTCTTTCTCTCTCTCTCTCTCTCTCTCTCTCTCTCTCTCTCTCTCTCTCTCTCTCTCTGTCAAAAACAATAAAAATAAATCTTAAAAAAAGAAATTTGGAGGGTCTTAAATTGCATCCTCAAGGATACAGTCAAGCCCTCATTATAAAGTGAGAAGTCACATTGTTCTGTGGCTTCCTCGACCTTCTTTTTACAGACACCTTTATCCTTTTCTTGGCACCTGCCTTGCCCCCAGTGCTTTTCCCATTTCCCATATAACAAAACCTGCTTTCACAGAACAATCCAGCACTCATGCTTTAGAGTCATAAAGGGTCAGTAGGACTTAATGGTCTCTCCCTCACAGAGCCTTCTAAAGGCAATATAAGAGGTGACAAAGGAGGAAACGCTTTAAAAATCACAAGGTGAATGTTTAATTCAAGAATTTCTGACCTAAGTGACCCAGTGTTGGAGGGATAATGGCACAGGAAGGCAGGGGTGTCCTGGAGCTACTGTGGTCACATGGGTGGTCATTTATGTGCTAGCTGTGAATGACAGTGACACAGTCATGGTTCAGACTAAGAATTCCTAAAATGCTCACCAATGGTCCCCAGAAGTAAGCACATCTGTTTGAATCTGATTTCACGTGTTTATGTTTTGCTTTTTTTCTTGTAAGAAAATAAATAATTATTTTGACCACATTGTACCCACAAAAATCACAGAATGTTTTCTAAAGCTTTTAATGTCCATCCTGAAAAGAAAAAAATTAGTGCTATTCCGCAACCCCAGAGTTTCTCAAAACCTAAAAACACAATATTTCTTATACAGAAACTAGCAGAGAGACAACAAAACAAAGGGGGTGGGTAACTAAAAATATTCATCAATGATCAAATTTAATCTTCCTCTAGAATTCAGTTACTCTGCTTCTGCCTTGATTTACTGGTGAGGAAAAGAATGACTTTCTCTAAGAATTTTCAGGTACTTTCTCCTTCAAGACCAATGTTCGTCTTGCTTGGACATTGATGGACTGTTAGTGACCAACTGCAGCACTGCATTGGCGAGGTGGCTGAAGCCATGTGAAAAAAAGCACATGATTATCATCAGTGTCTGCCTTGGAGGTGGGAAGAGAAGATGGTGAATCACATGCTACCAGCTGTCTTTGCCACTGGGCATTCATTCTTTCTTCTGGTAACTGAACTCAGATTTCCCGTGAATATACAACCTGTCCTTCCAAACCAGTCCATGTACATTGGGCTCAGAGTAGAAAATAAGACCAGGTCAAAATTAATCAGTATTGCTCATACTTTGGATCATAATAATGGGTTTATGGGTGGTCAAATGACCCAATCAGAGCCAATGAAACTTCAGCAGGAGATGCCACAATGACTGTCACTTTTTTTCTGCAGGATTTTAGGTTGGAAAACTTTTATAGTTCTTAGTAACTATCTTGCAATCTGGAAAGCAAAATGGAATCAACCCAGAAAAAGCAGAACCAAAACTCAGTCCTTGAGAATGTAATCAACCCAGAGGAAGTGGAACCAAAATTGACGAGAGTAACTGGCCACATCGTTGGGCCCTATTTAAAGCCCTGCTTGCAGCCCTATGTTTGCTTTGCTAAATCGGGTTTGATATGAGTATTCTATTACTTGCAACCAAAGTAATCTTAACCGATAGAGTCACTAATACTATTTTCTCCTCTAGCGATAACTTTTAATAAGTTTTAAAAATAGTTTACCATAAGGAAGACATCAAACAAAATTGAGGGTGAAGAATTTTTGATAGAATTCTAAAGATCTTTTGGGGGTCCTTAGTGTCAGAGAACTTCCAAGTGGTCCATACAAGAGAAACGTGAGCTTCAAGAAGATTCTGACTTTGTCTCCAATCCACCCTACTGGACAGCCTCTCTCCACTACAAGAAACAAGAAGTGACTGGACAGCAGAGGAAGCAATCCCTGGAATATGAGGGTGTCCTTCTGTCAAAGAACCTTGATACAACTAATGAATCTTTACTAAGCACTTGCCACTTGCTAGGGCCTGGTCAAGGATCTGAGTCTACAGAGATGATGATAAAATATAATCTCTGACCTCAGCAAGTCCATGAGGTAGCACAGGATGCTAACCTATATTAGCTACATGATCAGCATTCCAGGCAAGCCTGTTCCAGGCCATGTGAGAAGAAACAGCATGTTCAGATAATCAATCACGTTTCCACATGTGTAAGAGGAAAACCTGCACTAGAGATTGCTTTTTATTCTTAATAATTCATGTGAGCACACAGTGCTCTTTAAGGAAAGATAAATCTCCTCTTTGCTTTTGCATCACCAGAAATTTCCCTTGCAAAAGGGAGGGTTCCCTGCATGGTTTAGGTTTGTTTCCACCTCACCACTGATTGTTCTTAAAGGTACCAAAATCAGAATCTACCAACATGTTTCCCTTAAAGAGACTATGGAGACCCTGTATCTTTGTGGTGTCACCATCAAGACTCAGAGATTTTGGTGGTGATCACTTTGTAATATATACAGATGTCAAATTATAATGTTGCAAACCTGAAACTTAATAGTGTTATATGCCATTTTACTTCAATGAAAAAAATCTAAGGAATAACAACTTCGTGTTAGTACTTCTCTCTGCACACTCCTATCCACTCTCATTGATTCCCAAATATAGATCTCCATGTCAGATCCTTTCCTGGTCACCAGACCCGTAATGGCTACTAGATACCTCTAGTTGGCGGAACAGGAGCATTTAAAGCACACCGTGTCATAAACAGAACTCACTGTTTCTAGCCCACCCTGCACTTCCTCATCTCAATGACTGGCCCTGCTGTCCGCTGGGATGCCCAAGCCAGAAGCCTGGCTTCACCCTCACCTTCATCCTTATTCACCACTCCCCATTTCCCGTTAAACAACACATTCGGTGAGTCTCTTATCTTCATCCACTTCTTTCCACTGCCACTTAAACCATTTTGGTTCAGTTCACTGCTCTCTCTCTCTCTCTCTCTCTCTCTCTCTCTCTCTCTCTCTCTCTCTCTCT
>PVKE010030240.1:0-19770 GCA_004027555.1 Craseonycteris thonglongyai
CCGCCACTGCCTTAGTTCAGGCTTATTATTACTCACCCAGACTGTTGCAATAGCCTCTTAACAGGCCTTCCTGCCTCTGGACAAGAAGCACAGAAGTCACTGTGAGTTTTAAACCAAGGATTTAAGATGAGAAGGTTGATGTTAGAATGAAAGAGGCTGGAAAGAGGAAGATGGTATTTTTCTCTAGAAAAGTAAATTTTCCTACTGAACAGCAAGGGGATATCCAACCTTGCTAAAGAATTTCTGAGTCATAGACCATGCTGTGAAGTGCAGCTATGATAAGAAATTGGCTGATTAGAAATAAAGCTATACGAGCTCCAGTCTTGAAGGCTTTTTTTTTTTTTTTTAAGAAAGAGAGGCTCTAAAGAGGGCTGTTTATCTATAATGTTATTATACAACCTTAATAATCACTGTCAAATTTCTTTCATTTCAGACCCCACCCATACTCCATACATACTCATACTGGTATCTGGGATATTTCTCTGCCCTTGTGTGTTTTAAACTAAATAATAATTATAAGCATATTTTCTGGCTATGAAATAATTTTTGAAAACATGATTTGTAAAATTATAGATATGCCCTTACTGTTAGAAAGTTAGACTTTTTCCTTAGAATAAACACTGAAATGATGTATTGTTTCTTGTTTTTAATTAGTTTCTTAAGATAACTCCTCAAAGTGTAATTGAATCAAATGCTAAATAGTTCATGGATTTTTATTCAGAATTGGAAAACTTCCCGCCAGAAATAATATGTCAATGTAGACAACCATCTGCACTCACGAAGTGGGTACCAGAAGCCTTGTAAAAGTTAGTTACTTCACCTAGTTTAGGTAATATTTTTTCTAAGAGTGCCCAATGTGTATTTTTAAATAGTCTGTTTGGCCTTTAAACCCTTAATAGCAGAGAATATGAATGGTGGACAAATGCATAAAGAATTTTTAATACATTTTACTAGCAATTGAAAAAGCATTAACTTATGAACAGAATTCACAGTGCTTTAGCCATCGTTTGTGCTATTTTAAGAAGATGGTAATTGAAACATGAGATTATTGAAATGGAATACAATTTTACAGTTAATAAAATTTCTGCTAACTAAAATAGGTAAGTTATTTTAAGTTGTTGCAAAATAAAAAATTATGATGCTATGCTAAAATCATGATGTAGTAGAATAAAAAAAATTTTTATACTTTGCTGATAGTAATCACTCTGCTTCAGGGATTATCTGCTTTGAGGATTATGTGAAGCAAAATTTTAAAACATTTAAAATTGGTTTCGGTTCCTGTCTAGCACAGTGATTATCTTCTTTATCACCTAATCAACATATGCTCAGACAATCCAAACTCATTCTGGTGCCACTGTAGTCAAAATGCAATTAGGAAGGAAAATTTACTGCTGAACACATCACAGAATAAGGTACTCAAGCACATATAAATAACTTTGGATTACCCACTACTTTGCATTCTCTCATTAGCAGAGACAATTGGAAGCTGATTAAAAATGTAATTCTATCTGTAGAAATCAGAGGAATGTCTCATAGCCACGATGCCTTCCTCTTAGCGGTTAGAGTTCTACAATCCATTAAGATTCTGAAGAGCAGGAGAAAAGGGGTAAAATAATCACTTTTAAGAATAACTCTTTGTTAGATGTAGTTATTATGATTATTGTGTGTGTTCTAATAAACACAGAAAAACAGGCAATTTGGCTTGGACTGTAATTTGCCACCTACTGCCCTCCACGATACTCAGGAGATGACCTGGATGCTCCAGGGGACTATAGCCCGGTCAGCTCCTCTGTGAGATGGAAACCACTCTACTGAGAGTTGTACATGTAGGTGGGACAGGGCACTGTGTTGCAGAGGTTTTGACTAAGTGGTGGGTGCAGGATCCAGATGTGAGAGCTCCGCTGGAATAGACTGAGCCTTTTGGATAAGAAGCACCAAATGCTTTATTCCGGATTAGGTCCAACTCTCCTAACTCCATATACTCCTACTCCCTGGGCCCTGGGCCGGTACTGTGCTATCTGAGCTCCTAGGAGTCCCTGTGTTGTAACCTGATCATCAGCCCCTCTCTGGTGACGGTCCATTTATAGCTCTGCAGTCCAAACCATGCCTCTTCTATCTGTGGCTTCAGGACTCTCAGAAGAGGGAGGAGGAAGTTATTCTGCCTCCTGCAGCTAGCTGCGGCACCTCTTGCCCTTTGAGCTGTGCATGTGTAGGCCCAAGCCTTTCGGGGCAAGGTCTGCCCTCTCCCTGGCCTACATCTAACCCTGCCATACAACTCGGGCAGATGCTGGTTCTCAGTCTGCTTCCAGGCCATCAGCTCTGAGCCCCGTCTTCCAGGGCCTGGCACTCTGCCAGGATGTGGCCCAGGCCTCCTGCATCTTTTTGTTCGAACTCCAGCTTAAGGGCGCACATTCAGGCGGTAAAGTGAGTAACTCTTGGTCAGCACAGACAACTCCACAGTCTCCATCCTGAACAGGTCCCCGTGTACACGACTCTGGATTTGGCCTGAGGCTAGTGGTGGGTCTTGCAGGCCAACGGCTGGCATGAAGGCTGCACACCCTGGCCTATTATCATCATTTTTATGCCAAACTTCAAACTAGATATTATCATCATTTCATAGATGCGAAAACCCAGGAGTTTGACCCAGATGAGTCCTGAATTTGAATATAGGCTCTGCCACCAGCTAGCTCAGTGATCTTTTGATAGTAGAGTACCAATTCATGGAAGCAGTTGTTACTTTAGGATGTAAAAGAACTTGGTTGGATAGTTTAATTCCTGTTTTCCCTTGTATACTTATTGAAGGCTGCTGTGCTCCAGGCATGGCCTTAGGAATACAATAGAACAAAGATACAGCTTCTGCCCTTAAGAAGCTTAAACTTTAGGAGCAGTTAAGAAGGTGCCATTGGGAGTGACAGAAAATTCCCACTTAAAAAGACTTCAGCAAAAATAGGAAATTTATTATTAGCTCACATAATATTAAACAGTCCAAAGACAGGCTTGGTTTCAGATTTAACCTAGAGCTTCAAGTGATGTTTTCTTGCTCTCCATTTCTTGGTCCAACTTCTTCATATTTGGTCCATTCTACAGCCTTGTGTGGTAAGATGACTTCTGGTGTGAATCTTCATTTAGGTTTTCCAGCCTAAGTTTCCCAGCATCCTACTTGTCCCAGGGCACACACTCTTCCCTGAACCAATCACTGGGGCTTGGAGGATGATAGGTGCTAAATGGCTCTGCTCTAGATCTCATATGGGACCTCTGGGTGGAGTCAATGGCACAAGAAGCAAAGAAGAGACTGTCCCCTAGAGAGAAATTTAGTTCCTAGCAGAGAAATAGAAGCTGCAGGATCAGGGAAGATGTTCACAACAGAGGTGGAAGCATTAAGAACCTAGACTATTAGATTCTATAATATACAGAATCCTGCAGAGACACATCAGAGGAGTTCCCGACTCAGTCCTGGTCAGGTCAGAGAAGGTTATCTGGGGGAACAATGCTTAGGCTGAAACCTGAAAGTCAGGGAGAGGGTCACCTGCCTTGGGCTAGAGAGTAGGCAGAGGCCAGATCAGCCAGATCCTGGAGTTCATGTGATGGAGTCTGGACTTTGTCACCAGGGCAGTTGGAACAGATCTCTTTCTATCACATCCTGCATCATTAAAGCATGGGTTTCTAATCTTCTCAACTTTTTTCCTTCATATTTTTTTATCTTAACTTTCCTCTGTTACTATGTGCTATTAATTATAGCTAGGCACTTTGCCCATTTCCTGCATATTACTTTTTCTGTGGTCCTTGCCATACACATCTACTTGAATTTAGTAGGTCATATCTAGCACCAGCTCTGGTGAATAAAACCAGGAGAATTTATAGATTCCCTGAACTGCATAACGGTTTTAACAATGCACTACTCCCTCCCTATAAGGGAACTTAATATATGACAGAGGTGGCATTTCAAATTGTGGAGGAAAGGTGAATTATTCATGAATGGAGTTGAGACCACTTAGTAGCCATCAAGAAAAAAACGAACTTTAGATTCTTAACTCACACCAAATAAATACCAAATGGATTAATAATTTATAAACAAAAATAAAAATATAACATTAGATGAAAATTAGAGAGTTTCTTTTAGAAATAATCCTGTATTTAAAAAGACCTTTATAAATATAAAACAAAACTAAGATTAATTATTTCACTAATTTATTAAAACTAGAAAATTTGTTAAGGCAAAAACTATCATTAACAAAACCAAAAGACAAACAGCATACAAGGAAAAATATATGCAATTCTGATTATCTACTAAGAACTAATTCCATTATTATTAAGAGTTCCTCCAAATCAATGAGAAAAAGAATACCTAACCCAAAAGAAAAATGGATAGAGACTATAAACAGAGTTCACAGAAAAGAAAATACTGATGTTTTTTAAACTACTAAAAAATGCTCAAGCAGTCTCATAATTAGAAGACAAATGAAACTATAATGACACGATCCTGTTTTTCACTTATCAGATTATCAAAGATAAAAAATTTTGATAATGCATCATTTTAGTGACATTGGGATAATAGGCACTCTGACACATTCCTGGTATTTCAATCAAAATATATTTTCTGGAGGGAAATTTGGCAATAGATATTAAAATGACAAATACACATCCACTTTGACCCAACAACTCCACTTATGGGAAACTGTCTTACACATATATACTTGCAGAATTGTTTCTATAAGGTTATTTATTGAATTGTTGTAATAGCAGAAGGTTGCAAAAACAAAACAAAACAAAACAACACAACACAACACAACCAGAGATGCCAGATAGCTCAGCAAGTTTAGCACTTGCCTTGTAACCCAGAGGTCCAGGGATCAAATTTCAGCCCGGTCATGCAAACCCATATGATGAACTCATCTACTGGTATTGAGATGGTGGTAAAGTTTCTCACCTTCTATGCAAGAAGCTCCCAGTTCAGTTCTCACCTATGCAGCCCCATAGCCATCGTGTGGAACAAAACTATGTCACAAGTAATGATGTACAACTATGGAAACTGCTCTAGCCACCATCCCCCCAATTCTTTCACAAAACAATAAAGTAAATATTTAAAAAACCAAAAAACAAATATCCTTTAAGATCAGGCTAGTTAAATAAATGATAGTACATTCATACCTGAAATATGGGAAGCTGGGATGGCTTAGCTGGTTAAGCACTCACTTTGCATCCCTGGGGACCAAGGATCGAATCCCAGTCCTGGCCCATGTGGACCCATATGCTGAACTGGTGTGTGCTTCCCATGTGGGAGGCCCCCAGCCCAGTTTCTGCCCTGCACAGCCTCCACCCACCTGTGTGGAACAAAACCATGTCGAAAACTGATGACATACAACTATGGAGACTGCTCTGGGCCCTCCCCATTCTCTCTGCCTCTCTCTGTCTCTGTCAAACAAAACAAAACAAAACAAAACAAAACAAAACATAACAAAACAATAAAATATAACTGAAATATGATGCAACCATTACAAATAATGACACATCATGAAATAGTCTCCAAAATATGAGAAAGAAGTGAGATGCAGAACAATGCATATAGTAGTTTGATAACATGTGTGTAAACTGTATACTAGGTGTGAATTTGATATTTCAGGAAGTCTGCTCAAGAAATTGGTTATAGTCACTGCATCCAGGGAGAGAAACTGGTGGTTGAAAGACAAAGGTTGGAGGGGCAATTATTTTGTGCATATATTGCATATCTCAAAAATCTCTCTCCTTCAAAGACATCTGCCCTTGGATGCTCTCACAGGCCAGCTGACCCTACCAACGTTTTTAGTCTTCTGTTGAAATAAAATCTCTCTTTACATTCACATCTTCCAGAAACTATATGCTAAGTTATCTAATGCGATATGCACATAAACCCCTCTCTAAAGTATAAAACACTGAACACTAGTAAGAAATAACTGTTATTACTACTAGCTTAATTTTTGAATGATGTTAATTTGACAAGCAATGTGAGGACAAGTTGGAATAGAAAAATAAATTTCCCTGATTCTACATAGATCTAAGCTCTCCTCTCTTTGCATTTTTAATCTTTTCTTGTGAAAGAAAGAACCACATCTTTCCAAACTTTCATATGGTGCTTAGCTCACTGTGGGTGTTTAACGAATGTTAAATAATAGTAATAGTAATAATAATAATAATAATAATAATAATAATAATAATAGCTATTTATGGATCATTGCACTACTTGATAATACTCTCCCGCTATTGAATCATACCTTTTAGCAAGCCATTTAAAAAATGTATTCCTAACTAAATTAAGGTGTTCTAAGTCACAGTGTGAATTGATATTTATATAAAAAAGAGAACTGGCACAAAACCAATGTTTTAAACTGCTTCTTTCTAGTTCCTCCTTGGTGGCATTAATAATGGTGCCCTTTTGAAATGTCTTTTCTTCTTTCAAATACCTTATTATAATGGTGATAGGCTGGCTACCTTATTATAATGGAATTGTCTTCCCATTTGCTGTTTTTTCCCTTCCCTTTGCTTTTATACTTTGTGATATGCCATGGGCGAAGGGCATCAAAGGGAATAATAACCTAACTGTAACTGTTAATTGCTCTTGCTCTTTAACTCTGGCTCTGCTTCTGCCGGCTTCCTGCTCATTACGCTGTATCCTGGCACATGCGCACACAGGGGCTCAGTTAAGTGATCTCTGAGGGCTCCTCCACTGCAGATACTCTGTTTCTCTAAAAAAGATGTATGTTTTATGTGCCTTTGGTTGTTAAGCATTGTGTCTGCTTATTAAACTTGAATACAATATTAACTCTTTTAAAAAAGGAGAAAAGTTCTCTAGGTCCTTTAAGAATATGTCCAGGAAGCTGAGTTTCAGAAATCTCAGTGTAATGAAAATGCATATCCATATCTCCAAGCCTTCATGTATACTGTAGTTCCCCTCTTATCTGTGTGGGATATGTTCCAAGACCCCCAATGGATGCCTGAAACTTCAGATAGTCCTGAATCCTATAAGTATCTTATTATGTTTTCTCTTTTACATACATACCTATGATAAAGTTTAATTTATAATTTAAGGACAGGAAGGGAGTAACAATAATAACTAATAATAAAAACGACAATTGTAACAATATACTATAATAAAAATTATGTGAATGTGGTCTTCCTCTCTTTCAAAATATCTTATTTTACTGTACATACCTTTCCACTTAAAGGAAATACTTTATGGCTACTCTTTGGCATATTTAAATTGCCAGCACCACACTCTTGCATTTTGGAGCTATTTTTAAGTAAAATACGAGTTACTTGAACACAAGGACTGTGATACCTCAATAGTTGATCCAATAGCAGAGACAGCTACTAAGTGACTAACAGGTGGGGAACATACAGTGTGGTGATGCTAGACAAAGGGATGATTCACATCCTGGGTGGGATGGAGCAAGATGGTGTGAGATTTCATCATGTTCTACAGAACAGTGCACAATTTAGAACTTAGGAATTGTTTATTATTGGAATTTTCCTTTTAGTATTTCCAGACCATGGCTGACCACAGATAACTGCAACCCAGAAAGCAAAACCGCGGGAAGTGGGCACTACTATATTGGTTATATTATCTGGAATGCCCTTTCTCTGCTTGGCAAACTCCTATTCAGCATTCAAAATTCAGCCCGAATGTCATCTCCTTTCCGAATCTTTGCCCAACAAAGAAGAGTGGGTAGCTCCATTCTCTGCTCCCATACCATCTGACAATGCTGAAGCACTTCCCTTGATCTCTATACTTAATCTGCTTTTGTGACTGTATCACCCATCACACTCTGAGTTCCTTATCAGCAAGGGAGTTTCCTATTTATCTTTGAAGCCCCAGTGGCTATAACATAGGAGATACACAACTGATGTTTCCTGAAGACCTAAATGAATACATTACTGGAAGTGAGAAGCCCAGAGTTTCACTCTCAGCTCTGCTGGTAATAATGCGTGGTCCTGAGCAACTTGATTAGCTTTCTCAGGTTTCAATTCCCTCATGTGAAAAATAAAGGGACGTTTTAGGAGCTCTGTTTGGTTTATTTAATGATTTTATTTTATTATAAGATTATTAACTCCTTTTTTCAGAGAGTATATACTATGCCATTGGGCATAGAACCCTGTTTAATAAATGTTAAATCACTCAGAAAAGCATGAACCTAAAAAGTCACCTATAATTGTATTGTTGAGCAAATGACCTGGAATCACCTCAAACCAAAGGGCTGGTCCTTATGCAGTTAGCTTTGAAAGAACATCCACAATACAGAACTTTCTTTCCTTTCCTTTTTTTAAAGATTTATTTTATTGTTTTTGACAGAGACAGAGAGAAGGGGGAGGGCCCAGAGCAGTCTCTATAGTTGTACGTACGTCATCAGTTTTCAGCATGGTTTCATTCCACACAGGTGGGCAGGGGCCACGCGGGGCAGGAACTGGGCTGGAGCCTCCCACATAGGAGGCACGTGTGCTGTGGGTTTGCCCTGGTGAGAACTGAACTGGGTGCCTCCCATATGGGAAACTCACCAGAGTTCAGCATATGAGTCCACACAGGCCGTGTCTGGGACTCGATCCTTGGGCCCCCGAGCTGCAAGACAGAGTGCTTAAAACCCACTGAGTTATCCCGGCTTTTCCTATGCAGAGTTTTTTATTCACATTCTTATGCATCTTTAAACTTGAAGGGCAATTACAGAGTGGTGGCAGAGGGAAGATCTCAAAGAGACAGTAGTTAATGGAAATGAATGATAATCATTACATGAATTGATGTCATATTATTGAGCAGTTATTTTGTGCCAGGTAAATTATATACATTATTTCTAATTTTCAACACAGCCTTACAAAGGCAGGTGTACTGAACCCAAACCTTAGAAAACCATTTAACCAAAGCTTAGAAATGTAGGTAACTTGCTATTCTAGTTACTTATTGCTATGTAACGACCTCTCCCACCCACTCCAGCATGTTATAAAACAACTATTTTATTACACTCCAGTATTCTGTGTGTCAGGAATTCAGAAACAGCACGGTGGATGTACTTTGTCTCTGCTCCTCTATGTCTAGAGTCTCGGTTGGGAAGCCTTGACACTGGGAGTGCCTAGGAGGCTGGGGTTAGAATTACTTAGAGGCTCTCTCTGGAAGTTAATGATGGTGGCCAGCTAGGACCTCAGTTGGAGCTGTTGGGCAGAATGTCAACAAGTGGCTTTTGTACTTGTGTGGTCTCTCACTTGCTCACATCATGGTGCCTGGAATCCAAGAGGGCGCCTCCAAGGAAGATCTTCCCCCAAATAGCTGTATTGCTCATCATGACACAGTTTTAGAAGTCACATAGTGTCACATTTACTGCAGTCATAGGCTCACCCAGATTCAAGGGATGGGAAACATAGACCCTACCTCTCATGAAAAGACTTAATGTCACATTGTAAGAAGAGCACGCACGATAAGAGATCTACTTATGGGAATCTTAGAAAATCTGTCACAACTGCCCAAGGTTTCAGAGCTAGAAAGAGTTAGAGACATGACTTAACCTGCCCATTTTAGTTTAAGACTTGTATATTTTTCATTATACCCAAGAGCCTCAGTCATTTGATAATAACTGGCTGAAGATTTTCTTTATTTGCAAGTGTGTTAATTTAGGTAAGAATAACTTTCCCTAATATTTCAATTATTCCCTCCTTACTCTTTTCTTCCCTCATTTCATCTCTCTCTCTTTTTATTTGGGACTCAATGATTTCACCTGACTTTTGTTTTCAGCTCTATTTTTGTCTCTTCTTTCTTCTTGGTAATATCATTCTTTTCTTCCAAATTCCACATGGCCAAGGCATTTCCTTTACTTAGTTTTTTTTGAATCTGAAAAATTATGAAACCACCTATCCTTATATTACTTACACCTTCCAGGAAGGACTGTAACAGTTAGAACTACTAAGTTATAGAAAAAGACTAATTTGTTGTCATTCCTTGAGTTATTTACTCAGATAACTCCTGGATAGACTAGTCTGGCTGTTGGTGTTGTCTGGGAAGGTGAGACTGGGATTACTCGTGGAGCTTACTAGGACAATGGTCCTCAACCTTGGCAGAACATTAGAGCAACCTGGAAAACTTCCATAAAATGCTGATGACTGTAACCCACCCCAGAACCTATGGGGGTAGGGCCTGACACTAGTATTAAAACAACAACAACAAACAACACAAACTTCACATTTGAGAACCACTGTACTGAGGACTTGTAATGTTTTCAGTTGAGAATCACTGAGAATCTCTGACTCAGAAGGTAGGGAGATTGGGATAGACTCTATGCCAGGAATGGGATCCTCATTATCAGGTAGGGAACACTTCTGTAGAGAGTGAGGAGACTCAGAATCACCTAGTGTCAGTGGTTAGATCCAGTCACACTTTGGGTCAGAGCAGAAGTGAGCATGCTGCAGGATTGATGGAGAAGCCCCATAGACAGCTCCACGGATAGGGAATAGGAAGCCCCAGATGCTGAGTCCCTCGAGTTAGGATTGGTCTGGAGGATGCATATGGGGCATGGAGTGGGTGCAGCGAGGGGGAACTTGGCCTATAGAGGCAACAGAAACAAGGCAGAAGGTGATATTAATTGAGCAGATTTGGTTCTAAAGCAACAGCCTGAACAACACAATCTGGGGGTGGATGAAGCACAGAAATTCAGAGAATATGTCTCTAAAGCTATTCCTTTTCATTTCTTTAACAGTATTATATTGTTTCTCTTATTAAATGATCAATTGTAATTTTACGTAAAAGTTATCATTCCTACAAATAAAATAATTCTTTGTAACTGCAGAGCACTAAAAAAAAAAATCTAAAGACACTAAAATTAATAAACATTAGTTATTTGTGAAGGTTCATTTTATTGCTGTTTCACTGATCTCTTCAGTACTGTGAATCAGTCTTTTAAGAGAAGTTGTTAAGCTATTTTGAGGACTTTTCTTCAAATTATAGCTTATTACTGTTTTAAAGAGATGTCAAAGTAATAGTGTAATCACACCATGTGCTCATTTAAAGATTTATCTTTATTGTTTTTGATAGAGAGAGAGAGAGATATATACAGAGACAGAGACAGAGTCCAGAACAGTCTCCATAGTTGCACATCACTGGTTTTTCCACATAGTTTCATTCCACAGGTAGGCGTGGGGCTGCACAGGGCAGGAACTGGACCGGGGTCTTCACCCCAGTGAAAATTGACCTGGGGGCACTCCCCAGTTCAGCATATGGGTCTGCACGGGCCAGAGCTGGGATTCGATCCTTGGTCCTTGGGGCTGCAAAGTGAGTACTTAACTCACTGAGCCATCCCGGCTTCCCCTATGCGCTCATTTAACTTAGACAAATCAAATTACCTTTTCTTGGAAAAAAATAAAGGAAGATGTAGGAAGAAATAATTCAAACACTGTAAACTATTCAGCTATATCACTAAATGAGTGTACAACCTTTCATCACATTTTGTGATTCTGGCATTTATTGTTTATACCACATATTTATGCATATTTATTACTGAATATAGTTATAACATAAAACTGCATATATTTATGTACCTAGTATTTTATAAGCAACATGCAGAATTTTACAAATCACTGTAAATACATATATTTGACAACCTACAGACCAGGATACTATTCCTATGCATATTGTTTTGTTCCTACAGATGTCTACATCAGCTTTTTTTCATAATCACATGACAATTTAGGTTTTAGAACTGGAGATAAGGTGCCTCTTCTCTGTATTCCATATAGCAGCCAGCGCACACTTCTCTTCTGGGTGTTTCTAGAATTATGTCCTGAACTAGTAATTTTTGTTTATCTTATCCCTAAGACTATGAGGGCCTTGACAAGAGAGTCTTTTCCTTGTGTTTTCAGTGACAGGCATAGTGCTTGGCATATTGCAGGTGCTTGGAGAGCGTTTGTAGGATAAATGATTATATTAATCTCTTTGTACTATGATCAGTTTCACAGCTGGTAAAGATAATTTGCATTCAATCCCTGTCATTTCAGACCCAAGCAATTTCAGGCAAATACTGGTGTTTGGGTTTTTTTCTTTCCATGCTCCAGGTTTGGAGACTACACAAACACATTTTATAAACCGTTCCATTGTTCATCACCATGACATTCTTAATGTGCAAATAAAATTTCACTTGCTTTATGTTTATTTTTTTTTTGCTCATTCTGTGTGAATAAGCAATAGGTACGTGGGAAAACTTTTTTCAAGAAGGCAGTTCTTACTTAGAAGATGAGCCCTGGGAATTAACGACAAAACAGAAGCACAGGGCATGGGTTGTCGATTTATTGTTTCTTCATGATTGACATTAGCCGTAATTCAGTTGTCCGTGGTGATAGTACCCTTCCACATGGATGTACAGTATTCATGTTCATGCATTTGTTTGCCTAGACATTTTTAGTATTGGCAGACATTCAGTGTATGGGACTGAGCCATATACATGGAATATACCTATAGAAGGAGTAACAAAAACTCCTGAGGATTGCAGTGGACCAGGGACATTTTCCTGTCTTCCATAGATAGGTAGGTGCCATACATACTATTTCAGATTTAATGCGTCTCCATTGTTAAGCCTAGTACTCACACCATAGTCTTCATTTTCCTTCAGGAGGTTTGCCATTTCCCTCAATGCAGTCATGAGTCTTTATGCCTGGAGCTTGATCTTGTACCATAAGTTCATGCATTTCCTACTTATCGTCCTTGCTGTGGATGTCAGCCTGTGACTTTGCTATGACAGCACAGGTGTATAAGTGGCCGAAAGTTAAGAAAATCTGGAGTCATTAGAATGGGCTCTTATTTAAAAGGGGGTTGCTCAGCTGAAGCTTTGCAAAAGAGCTACATTTAGAATAGGTTAAAAAATGTGGAATATGCCCTCATCTTCACTTACCACCCATTACTGACATAAGAACACATGCAATGATGCATGCATGCGTGTGTGTGTGTGTGTGTGTGTGTGTGTATACATTACAAATCCCAAGGAAAAAATAAAGGTGACAATCACTGCTCAAAGCCATGATCTCAACTCTCTTCTTCCGCTCTGCACATTGCTTGTTTCTTTATCCAGGGTTGGAGCTTCTTAACAGCCAAGAGGACACCTCTGGCTAGCAATACCTTGCTGACGTAATTGGCCAAAGGAGGGCATGGAAGCAAATTGTTAAATCCGCTGATAGAGAGGAGAAAATTAATTAGAATAACCAGATGCTCAGGAAAAGAATAATAACATTTTACCCTGAGCTTGGGCAAATTAAACTCATATAATTGATTTTAGTCACACTTTGGTTGCATTCAAATGAAAGAGATGTGAAAGAACGGGAGAGTTAAAGCCTGGTAGAATAATAAACTTAGAAAAAGTATTTCCCTTTATTTCACATGTGATCTCACATTCAATCACTTAGCATTATAATTAGGTATGACTTAATTGTAAAGGCATGAAGAGAGTATTTTATAACAGATGCAGAATCACAGTTGACTTCCATAGCAACAAGAGATTTTCTGAATCAAGTGAGCAACGAAAATATTAAAAAGGAAAAACCAATTCCCCAAATACTGGAAACTTATTTGAAACCAAACTATTAAAAAAAACCAACAAAACATAATAGAATTTGGAAATATAACCAAGTTCTCTTGATAGTGCCTAGCTTCATTTTTATCACTGGCACAGTATTATTTTCTATTTATAATTAAGTGAACATAGAGTTTATGTGTAAAACAATTCAGAGCCTGTATTTTGACTGACCATGGTGGGAAAAAATGTTTTTTAATATGAGTTTTTTTATTACTTAAGAGGTACTTAAGAAACAAAATCAACAGCAATAGTAGTGGATAATTGAAAGCACATAGGTTTAGCTTTAGGCCTAAGAAATGGGGCCTAAGGCCATTATGGCCAGGCAAGTACCTGAGACTCGACATTCCATGAAATTGTAGGGCTGGGACAGAATCGGAGAGAAAACTGACTGAGGCTTGAAAATCAAGCAACTCATCCCAGATTACCCAGAAAGGTATTGGAATTCTGTTCCTTTGGAATTCTGTTCCTTTGGAATTCTGTTCCTCTGGCCACCAGTCCAGCCTTTCTTTCATAAACCCCTATTTTCTCGAAGTAGTTGTCTCTGATTAACTCCTCTTGCCACATGCACCTCAACAGAGCACCTGACAGAGCACCTGTGATAGCAGAACATCTGCCTGAGTTGAGTCATAAAAGAGCATCTAACCTTGAAGCTCACCAGCTGGCACAGTGTGAAACCGAAATACAAGCTTTTCAAATTTGACTGCCCAAATTATCCTGATTTATCTGGACGATTTCAGTGTGCTACTTTAGTTTGCTTGTTTAGATAGTTTGCATTTCAATCTGCTTATCTGTAAATTGGGTGGAACTGGTTTGGCTTCCTTACTAGTACTTGAGAATATAGTGACCCTGGGGAATAGTGTCCCTACAGACAAAGCAGGGAAAGTGGAGCTACCGGTACCTGGTTTCTGCTATCAGCTCTATCTTGGCTCTTGGATGAGATGAGAATGGAACTAGGACTTGCACCACTGAACTTGGCTCTATCTTCTGATTCTCATTTCAGTCATTGCATAAAAGAGGGTTAAAAAAGGTTCACAATCTGTTGGGAAGTTAATTGGTGCTTCTTTCTTACACATGCCATTGTCTCTAATCCTTTCACCACAGGATCCTCTACCCACCTGCATCTGCTGAAGCTGTTATCCTGTCTGTGATGGTTAATTCTATGTGTCAACTTGGCTAGTCCATGGTAGCCTGATATTTGGTGAAATGCTAGTTGTTTTTAAATGTTTCTGTGAAGGTATTTATTTTGGTGTTTTTTTTATCGATGATTAACATTCAAATCAGTAGACTGAGTAAAGCAACTCAACCTCCAGAACGAGGGTGGGCCTCACTAAATTAGTTGAAGACCTTAGTAGAAAAAAGACTAACGTCCCCGAGGAAGAGGGCACTCTGTCTTCACATTTTCTTTGAGCTTGAGCTATAATACCAACTCTTCCTGGGTCTCCAGCCTGCTGGTCTACCCTGTAGACTTTGGACTTGTCAGACCCAACGCCAGTGTGAGTTAATTCCCTAAAACCAATCGTTCTCTCTCTCTCTTGTTTGCTTTCTCTCTCCAAATACATACACCCTTTGATTCTGTTTCTCTGGAGAACACTGATTAACAAACACATAGCCTCATACTGTTTAGGAATCAGGTCAACACGTGGTTTGTAGGCACTTCTCTTGCTGAGTCTGTGACTGCTAGGATCCTTTATTGGATAAATTTTCTCTGGGGCCTTTGAAATTGTGTCTCTAACAAAGAAGGGAGAAATACATTGGAAGCAGGTGTAAAACTTGGGCAAATTTCTCTATGTCCTTGCAGCTCCTGCCCCTTTGGAGTTGTGCAGCTGAGAATAATGGTACAAGGGCTTTAGAGAATTGAAACTGAACAAGAATGATGCCATCACAAAATCTTCAATCTAGTTGATGAGGAGAGAGACCAAAAAAATATCTATATAAATTAATTTTGGATTGTGACAAGTGTTTTGAGGAAAAAAGGTAAGCAAGGACAGACCGAAAAGGAGAGGGTACATTAGAATGGTCAAGGAAGGTTATTTTAATGAGCTGACATTTAAGTATAAGCTTGTTGATGACAAGTGCCTCTATTGATCAAGGACTACATGTTCTCTTTCAATGAATATCAACTTAAAAAATTAAACAGGGCGAAGCTGAGATGGCTCAGGGGGTTAAGCGCTCATTTTGTAGCCCTGGGGACCAGGGATCAAATCCTGGCCCCAGCCTGTGCAGCTCCATACGCTGAACCTGGGTAAACCCATACGCTGAACCTGGGTGTGCTTCTTATGCGGAGGCCCCTAGTTTGGTTCTTGCCGGTGACAGCTTCCCTTGTGGGAGGCCTCTGGTTTCATCCCCAGGTCAAGGTAGTGTGCCTCCCATGCAGGAGGCCCCTACCCTAGTTCCTGCCCTGCGCAGCCCCTGCCCACCTGTGAGTAATGAAACCATGTCAAAAATTGATGACGTACAACTCTTCTCTCTGTCTTTCTCTGTCTCTATCAAAAACAGTAAAATAAAACTCTAAAAAATAAAAATTAAGTGATCTGTGAATATAGCCTAAATGTAAGAAATTTACATAGCACTGAAGTTATATAAAGTGACAGGTCCCCTTCCTCCTTCACAGCCCATTCCTCTTCCATGGGTTACCACCCTGCACCTTTGCCCATGCATTTCCATGCATATAAGATCTTGCTAAGTCTTCATTTCACATGTTTTTTTCCCCAACTTAACAACATATCTTTAAACATTTTCCATGCAAATGCATATGTAATTCTTTCCCACTGCAAAAATAATTTATTTGGTAAGAAATTGTAAAAGAAATGGAATGTACTAAACATTCACATGAACTGACTTGGGACACAGGCCCCCCTGCGCTCTTTCTACAATGCCAAGTGACTGAGATTGTGGGGCTGAGGTCTCCGTGGAGAGTCCTGAAAGAGGTAAGAGTAGGGAGGAAAGTGTCAGTGTAAGAAAAAGCTTACCTTGAATTCTAAAATTAAATTCTAATAATGTTTCACAAAAACACAAATGGTCTTGCCAACATCTATCATAAAAGTAAACTTCCAAATGGCCTAATAAATAAAGGTTACTCTATATAAATAGTAAAAAAAAAAGTATTTTTTAAGGATATAGTAGAAAGTTCTTAGGTCAGGATTATTTGAAATATGTTGTTCAAGTAGTCACCTCATGATTAGCTTTAAACAATATTGAATATTTACTGTTTTTGAAAAGTCCCATAATGCCAGAGCCCCTTGGGTTGGTAGTGCCTCAGGGTGTTTAAAAATGTCCCCAAAGGTCTGCTTCCAAGGCTTCTTAAGTGCTGTTGGGTAGGTTTTACTAAGCTGTTACAATGGTACAAATCCCACATTGTTTTATATACTGAACGACAAGGTTGGCATGTAATGGAACTCAGTCACTGAACTCAGTGAAGAACAATAAAGGATCAAATAATCAATCAGAAACTTAACTTTAAAGTCTTTGAGCATGGATAAATAGTGTGCTAAGCATATTCATATGCCTTAATCATTTTATTATCATAAAACTCTGAGGTTGGTGGGATTATTCTTTTTTTTTCACACACACAGACAAAAAATGAAATAAAAGAATTGTATATTATGCATACAAAGACATCAGGCAAAGGAGTTGTATCCTAGCTCTTTCTGACTAAAAAAAACAAAACACAATGTTTTTGAAAATGTATTTAATTTTTTAATTTGTGTTATTTTTCTCTCACACACATATTCATACACTCAAACCTACACACACTCCTTCCTACACACTTAGGATTGTATCATTTAAGATGTTATTTTAGATTTGAGATTGAACACTATTAGTTGTTCATTGTTGTGCAATAAACCACCATAGATCGGGCACCCTAAAACCACACATGTGTATTATCTATCTCACAGTTTCTGTGGTCAGGAACCTGAGCACAACTTAGCTGAGTCCTTTGCTTGGAGTCTTACAAGGCTGCAATCAAGGTGTCAGTCAGGGCTGGCCTCTCATCAGACTCAGCCACTTTCAAGCCTCCTCGGGTTATTGGCAAAATTAATTTCTTTGTAGCTGTGGGATTTATGGCAGCCACAATGGAGAGAGAGAGAGAGAGAAAGAGAGAGAAAGAGAGACTCTAGATCAGTATGTCCAGCCTTGTGGCTTCCCTGGGCCACATTGGAAGAAGAACTGTCTTGGGCCACACATAAAATACAGTAACACTAACAATAGCTGATGAGAAAGAAAAAAAAAATCACAAAAAAAACCTCATAATGTTTTAAGAAAGTTTATGAATTTGTGTTGGGCCAACACTAAAAGCTGTCCTGGGCTACGGTTGAACAAGCTTGCTCTAGAGCTTCCATTTTCTTGTTTGCTTGCTTGTTTGCTTTTGCTAGTGTTGGTCAGAGACTGTCGTCAGCTCTAAGAGGTCACCTCCAGTTCTCTGTCATCTGACTCACTCTGTAGTTCACAACACAGCTGTTTGCTTCTTCAAGGTCAGCAGGAAAGTGAGAGTATGTCTGCTAGCAAGACTCAGTTTTATATAATGTAGGGGAGTGGCATCCCTGCATCTTTTACTGGTTAGAATCAGGTCATGGGTCTCATTCACATTCAAAAGGAGGAGTGTACACAAAGGCATGCATACCAACAGTGCAATCATTGGGCATGACTTTAGGGTCTGTCTACCACAAACCCTTTTCCAAGTCTTTAAATTGTGAGAGATTGGGCCTGATGAAACCTCCTCCCTTCACCCCTTACAAGCACCAATTGCAGAAGAAGTGGCTGTTGTATGAAACCCAGTTGAAAAGTTACCACATTTATATTTAGTGCTTCAATAGACAGACCAATGGAACAGAATAGAAACTCTCCAAATAGACTCAAGTGCAAATGGAAATTTTGATTGTGATAAAAATGGCATCTAAAATCACTTGGAAAATAATGGACTTAAAAATAAATGGTGTGGAAACAATTGAATAGCAATTTGGAAAAGATAAAATTAGATCCATACCAGAATTCCAAATTCATCAGAGTTCCAAATGCAAAAATGTAACTATACAAGATCATAAGAAACAATAGGTCAATTCCTTTCCAGCCCAGGGAAAAAGCCTTTATAGTGTTGTTTCAGAATCCAGATGCAATAAAAGAAAAATTAATATATTCAACTATATTAAAAATAGTTACATGGCAAAACAGATGTACACAAAAATATATAGAGAAAATAATTGTAGTATGTATCAAAGACAAACATCTAACTTACCTAATATAAAAAGAGTACTTAAAATTAAGTGAAAAAGATCCAAATTCACCTCAATAAATTTAACAATTAATTAGAAAAAAGAAAAAAAGACTTAAGTCCAACATAAAATAAAAGGCAAAAGACATGAATTGACAGTTCATAAAAGAGATGCATAGATGAACTTTAAATATACGAAAACATGCTCAAATTCACCATAATAAGAGAAATGCAAAAATAAGCTATACTGAAATATAATCTCTTACTTAACAGAATGGAAATAATTAAAAATTTGACAATATACTCTATTGGGCAAGGGTGAGAGAAAATACCACTCCCCTATACTACTGATATGGCAACTAGACAATATCTAACAAACCTACACATATATTTACATTTTGACTTAGTGATCCTGTTTCTAGGAATTCAGTATACAATTATGTTTCACCCTTTTTCTTAGTAATCCCACTTCTATAAATTTACCTCTAAAAATATAAAAAATTCCAACATTTATCACTTTGTGTTATTTTAAAAGTAAAATACTAAAATAATAACTTTTTTTTAATTTAAAAGTATTTTATTGCTAAAAAATGCTAATTAGCATCGTAGCTTTCACTGAGTCAATCTTTTTGCTGGTGGAGCTTTTTGCCTTGTTATTGATGACTGCTTACTGATCAGATGGTGGTTTTTGAAGGTTGGCAGAGCCATGACAACTTTTAAAACAAGATAACAATGAAGTAGAAACACCTTTAAAGCTCTTACAGGTGCTACTGGTTGAATAAACTATGGTTCATCAACTGGGAGAAAATATTTGCAAACAATGCCTCTGATAAGGGGCTAATATCAAAAATATATAAAGAACTTGTACAACTCAACAAGAAAAAAACAAGCAATCCAATTAAAAAATGGGCAGATGACCTTAACAGACACTTCTCTCAGGAAGACATACATATGGCCAACAGATACATGAAAACATGCTCCACTTCACTAGCA
>PVKE010030241.1:0-19754 GCA_004027555.1 Craseonycteris thonglongyai
ACTTTTATTTAGTTAGATTTTAAACAATAGATGCTGAGGCTTTAGGTGGGAGCCTACTTTACACATAGAAGGAACTTCAAGAAGGCCAGTTAGGCTGGAATCCGGAGTGTCAGAAGACCAAGTCGGAGAGGTAGCCTGGGGTCATGGTCAAGCAGAACTTGGTTTAATTCGGTGAGATGAGAAGCTACTGGTGGGGAGAGATGGGTATTGATTCCAGGAGCGATGTGGTGTGTATAACATCCTCCAATGACCACTGTCACTGCTACTTTGAGAAGAGCCTTGCTATGGGTGAGAGGTGGTCAAGTGTCGATGTATGGAGATCAGTTAATGGGCTCTTCCTGTCCTTCAGCTGGTGGTTTGGCTGTTGTGACAGATGGGTGGTTCTGGGTACATTTTAAAGGTTGAACCATTAAGAGTTGGGAAGTCAGAGGGAAGTCAAGAATGTTTATAGTCCTTTCAACTTTATGGTCCACATATGGTTTTAGTGGTAACTTTATGTAAAGTATTCATTTTGGGTAACCAAAGGTTTCCACTCCCTGACCATGCCAAAGACTTACTGTGTTATTCAGAAAGTTTTCCCTTCCATGCACTAATTGGCTCACTCTAAAGATTTGCTTAACCAACCAAGAGAATTGCAGTTTATGTACATTAAGGTTTGTGCACAGAGTCAATTCCAGTAGTTCTAATTAGAGAAACAAAAGATGCTGGGTTTTTGTTAGGATTTATTTTTAATTTTTTTTATTGACTTATGTTTTCACCCTTGAAGAGAATTAAGAGTTTTATAAAAATGGTATCATGTACTGTATGTAATCTACTGTGACTTGTTTTTTAGTTCATTATTTTGTTTTTAAGGTTCATCCATGACGATGTGTACAGCTAGAGTTCATTCATTTCCATCGCTATATAGCAATTTATTGTATAAGTATATAGAAAATACTTTATTCATTTTTCTGACAGTGGTCATTTGAGTTGTTTGTAGATTTTTTTGCAGTTAGAAGCAGTGCTGCTATGAATGTCTTTATATGCATACATGCATTCTGATGCATGCGGGCAAGAGTTTCTGAAATAGATGACTAGTGGTGTAATTGCTGGGCCATTGAATATATTAAGAATTTCATTTTTAAAAAGTAGTGCCAAATTATTTTCCAATAACAATTGTATTAATTTATAGTGGTGTCAGCACTGTTTAAGAGAGATTTAAGCACTTAGCAACCCTTGATATGTCAATATTGTAGTATATCAACTTTTGCTCACCTAATGTGTAGAAAATGGTACATTTTTATGCATTTCTTGATTACTAATGAGGTTGATTGTTGTTTTGTTTATAGGACATTTGCATTTGTCTTCTATGAAATTTCTGTTAATATGTTTTGCCAGTTTCCCCATTGTATTGTTATTTTTTATCATTGGTTTGTAGGAGCTCTTTAGATATAAGGGCTATTAATTTCTTGTTGGCAACACATGTTATAAATATCTTTTTCCCAGTTTGTGGCTTGATTTTTCACATTCTTTTGGGTGTCTTTTTCTTTTTAAAGATTTTTATTAAATGTATATCTAACATAAAATGTTATATTAGTTTCAGGTATACACCATAATTATTCAACATTTATATATCTACAGGAGTAATCACTATGAGCCTAGCAATTATCTGACACCATATCATGCTATCACAATATTAGTGACTATATTCCCTGTGCTGTACATTACATCCCCAAGACTTACTTGTGTTATACCTGAAAATTTAAACCTCTTACTCCCCTTCAACTTTTTCTCCCCTTTTTAAAATTTCCAATTATAGCTGACATTTAATATTATTTTTTGTTAGTTTCAAGTGCATAGCATAGTGCTTAGCCATTTATATAATTTAAGAAGTGATCCCCTGACTAGACTAGTACTCATCTGGCACTTACATAGGCATTATATTATTGACTGTATTCCCTATGCTTTACTTTATGTCCCCATGACTATTTTGTAATTATCAATTTGTACTTCTTAATTTTTTCACCTTTTCCACCTTGCCTTCTGACACCTCTCCCATTTATCACCTCTGTAAATCTATTACCCATGACATTATACATAGTTATTACAATATTATTGACTATATTTCTGACATACATAGTTATTATAATATTATTGACTATATTCCTGATACAAAGTAGTCATCCACATGTTCAATAATGCCAACTCGGTTATTGTGTGTTTTTTCAAATATACCTTCTTAGATTTATTTTACTAGGTTTCGGAGTAAAACTGATCTGTGGACTGTGGTAGTTTGGGGCTGTTGTGAATAATCTATAAGAATAACATGAACATCTTCTACAGTATGTACATATATAACTAAGAGCAGAATAACTTTGCCACAGAGTATGCCTATTTTCAATTTTACTAGAGAATGTTCAATTATTTCCCAAAGGGGTTGAAATGATTTATGATAGTTTATGACAATTTCCATTGCTTCTCATTCTACAATATCTGGTATTGTTAGACTGTTTAATTCTAGCCAGTCTGGTGTGTGTACATTGTAACTTCATTGTTGTTTCTATTTGAATTTCTTATTGATGTATTTTAATGTATTTTCTGATTTCCCTGATTAGCAATGAGTTAACATATGCTTAGGTGCCATTTTAATTTCTTGTTTTGCAAGTTGTCTATACAGATATTTTACCCATTTGAAAAAAAATTAAATTCTTTGCCTTTTTTTCTTATTTGTAGAATTAAAAAAAATAATATACTATAAACAGTATTCCCTTGTCTTATACTTGTTATAAATGCCTTCTACTCTGTGGTTTGCTTTTTGTGTTTTTGGATAAAATTTTTTTTAATTTGAATGTTTTCAAATGAGCCAATCCTTTCCTTTAGTATTAAAGAAGTCTCTTTCCAACCTAAGTCATAAGTTATTTACTGACATTCTTTTACTACATTTTAAAAAAATTAAATATTTTGTCTTTCATGTTTAAGTCTACAATTGACTGGAATTGATTGTACATTGTGTGAGGTAGAGATCAAGTTAGAACAATTTTTTCCATATGGATATTCAGTTGTCCTAATATCATTCTCTAAAAAGCCCATTTTATTCCCTTACTCTGCAGTACCATTTTGGGCATACAGTGTCATTCATACTTGTATATGAGTCTTTGTTTCTGATGTGTTTCCTTGACCTACTTGTTTATTCTTGTACCAATATCACACTTTCTTAATAATTGTAGCTTTTTAATGTTTTGATTTATCATAGAGCAAGTATTACAATATTTTATTATTCTCCAATATGTTTTAGATACTTTTGGTATTTTATAATTACATATTAGTTTTAGGACCAGTATGCCATTTGCCATAATAAATAAGCAAAAAAATCTGGAATTTTGATAATGTTTTTATTTATTTTTTCAAAGATTTATTTTGTTTTTGACAAAGTGAGAGACAGAGAGAGACAGAGAGAGACAGAGAGAAGGGGGAGGGCCCAGAGCAGTCTCCATAGTTGTACATCATCAGTTTTTGACATGGTTTTGTTCCACACGGTGGGCAGGGGCTGCACAGGGCAGGAACTGTTCTGGGGGGTTTCCTGAATGGGAGGCATGCCCTCTCGAGCCAGGGGCCAAACTGGGGGACGGGGGGACTATAACCAAACTGGGGACCTTCTGCATGGGAAGCACACCCCAGTTCAGCATGTGGGTCCGCATGGGCTGGGGCTGGGACTCAATCCTTATTCCCTGGGGCTGCAAAATGAGTGCTTAAGCAGCTGATCCATCCTGGCTTCCCTGAGATTGTTTTTAAATTATAGATGAATTTGCGCAAAATTTTATTAATTTATTTCTTTATGTATATTGTTAAATTTGTTGGGGTGACATTGGTTAGTAAATATTATGTAGGTTCCAGGTGTACAATTCTACATTACATTGTCCATGTGTTGCATTATGTGCTTACCACCCAGAATTAATAATTTTTTTTCTTCCTTTATCTAATAATGGTGTAGCCTTTCATGTAATCATCTTATTTAACTCAATAATATTTATAGTGTTTTGTATTAAGTTATGACATGCACTTTGCTAGATTTAGCCTTGGTATTTTTGAAGCTATTATAGGTAAATAGTACCTTAAAATTAAAAAAAATTTTTTTAAATTTGTTGCTGATTAAGGAGTTGCACCTAATTTTTAAAGACTGATCCTATATCTAGCAATCTTGCCACACTCATTTCTTAATTCCAATAATTTATCTATAAAGCCTTTGGATTTTAATTGTACAAAAACATGTTATCTATAAACAATGTCTATTTTATGCCTTCATTTATAATTCTCATTGTCCTTCTTTTGCTCTGCTACACAGTGTAGGATCTCTTGTTTGTTGTTGAATACATTTGGGGAAAGCAGGCTCATTTTCTCTTCCTAATTTCAAAGAGAAGAATTTTGACCTTTTCTTATTTACTTTGATATTTCCTGTACATTTTTATAGCGAGCCTCTATCAGCTGAAAAAGATCTTTCTGTTTCTGATTTGACCATTTTGAAGAGAACGTGGAAGAAAATACCTACCTTGGAGGATAAATCATTTTTACAGTTACTTTTCCACACCTGCCATTCACTCTCAAAGCCAATGCCATGTATTTTAAGGTTTTAGCGTGGTAGCACTCCACCTCTAGGTATCAATTTTGTCTCAGAAACATTTTGATGCAAAACAAAAAGCACAAAATCTCACTGACATTCGAGAATTAGTCTGTTACGTCAAACAAGCCTGTGGATTGTCCAGGAGACCACTGCTTCAGGTTGTGGTTCTGTGTCCTTATGTTTTAGATAATTCTATTGAAATACCACTTTTCCTTTCTTTAATTGAGACTGACAGTATTTTCTCTTAACTTGAGGATATTTAATTCATTTCCATTTAGTGTAATTAATTATGAATATTTGAAATATGCATCTATTAGGTATTTTTAATTAATTTATCCAGCCTATTATATATCACATTTTCTCCCATTTCTTTCTCTGGATTGAGTATTTTATTTTATTTATTTATTTTATTTATTTTATTTTTATTTTATTTTATTGATTTTTAACAGAGAGAAACAGAGACAGAGAGAGAGAGAATGGGGAGGGCCCAGAGCAGGGTCCATAGTTGACAGCATTAGTTTTCCATGTAGTTTCACTCCGCAGGTGGGCACAGGGCTGCGCAGGGCAGGAACTGGGCTGGGAGCCTCCCACATAGGTCCCGGCAAGAACTGAACAGGAGGCACACCCCAGTTCAGCATGTGGGTCCACATGGGCCGGGGCCGGGATTCGATCCTCGGTCCTTGGGGCTTCCAAGCGAGTGCTTTACTCACTGAGCCATCCCAGCTTTCCCGAGTATTTTATTTTTAATTCTATTTCTCTTCCTCTAGCAGACTGGAAATTATTCACATTTCACCTATATTTTAGAGATTACCCTAGAAATTATAATTTGTATTCTTTACTTATAAAAATCTTTTAATAATTAACGCCTTTATCCCCTATCCCCCAAAGCAATTCACCTTAGAACATAACTTTATTCACCCCGTCCCACATTAAATGCTAATGCTAACGTGTGTGTATGTGCATGCTCGCGTGTGTGTAAAACCTCAAGTCCTTATCACTCTTTTATAGAGTCAGTGCTTTTCTAGGCATACCTGTATACTCATCTTTTTCTTTTCATGTTTTTCTGTATCTCTGATTTTCCACCTGTAACAATCATTCCTCTGAGATCACCCTTGAAAATTTTCTCATTTTGTAGGTCTTCTGGTTGTCTGGAAATGTTTTTATAATATTTTGCCTCCTGGTTGAAATATGTATTCACTCAGTAGAGCATTCTAGGTTGGCAATTCTTTTCCTTCACAACACTGGAGAAATCATTCCAGCATTGTTGCTATTGAGAAGTTAGTTTCCACATTACCTTATACTTCTTTGAAGGTAGTAATTTTTTTGTTTCACTTTAAGATGTTTCCTTTGTCTTTTGTGTGTGTGTATGTGTGTATGTGTCACTCTGATGTAATTAGACGCCCCTTTCTATTTACCCTTAATAGCTTTTGCTTATTTTCTTGAATATCTGACTTGATGTATTTCATCAATTTTGAAAAACTCACAGGCATTATGTTTTTAATATAATAGCATGTCTGCCCATTTGTTTTCTTCTTCCCTTTTGGTACTCCATTTATATATATGTTAAATATTCTCACTGTATTCTCTGTGTCTCTTACCCTCTTCATATTTTCACATTTTTGTTGCATGGACTTCATTCTGATTTTTTTCTTCTATATATCTTTCACTGCACTGATTCTGTTTTCACCTATGTCTAATCTGTTGTCAAAGCTGGTCATTGAGTTTTTAATTTCAGATTTATATTTTTCAGCTACAGAATTTCCATTTATTTAAAGTTTCCATTATAGCAGTTTTTATAGTTTTTAATTTCTGATCATAACAGTAATGCTTGGCCTTTATTGCCTTGACCATCATAAACAGTTGGTCTGTGTCTGCTAATTCCACTACCCAGGGTCCTGTGGGTCTGTTTCCGATGTCTTATTTTTGCTAGTTCTCTTTCATGATGTCTATCTCCTGTTTATATTGTATTTTTTTTTCTTGTGCCCTGGAAATAATACTTGAAAATTTATAGGTGAGAAATAATTAAAGTTTCAGGGTGGCATTACCTCTGCCCAATGCAGATGTTCATTTTCCTCACTCTTAACAGAATTCCTTCCTTCCAGGTCCTATCACCAAGTAAAAGATGTTTTCCTAAGATGCCTACCTGCTGTGTGTGCTGAGTTTTGACTTTTTGCCTCTTGCTCTGTGAGATGACCTAGAGCAGAGCTTATGATGTCTTACCCATATCTTATTGAGAATTACCATTGTGTTCTGTGCACCAACCTGCTATCCAGCAACCAGCACCTGCGTGTCTTGGCTTGAGGGCTTTCTCTAGTAGCCACACACATGGCAGGTCATCAGTGCCAGAGAACAAATGATTCCCAGGAAGTCACATTCAACTCACGACTAACGGGAGTCTGTGTATAAATATTCCAACTTCCTTTTCCCTAGGGAGAAATAATTTTTTAGTACATGGTCTACATTAGTTATGGAGTTCTCCAATAGGATTAAGCTTTAGTTACATACAGTGGAAACTTGCTTAGTAATGCCACTATTTGTTGCCATTTCCCCCTCTTACGTCCTTATTCTCCTACCAGTTTTTCTAGGCTCACCTCTCAGTAAGTTACTTGCACTCAACTCACTGAGCCAAAGTGAACCTTATTCTCCCAAATACCTTGTCTGGATCAGCAAACTCTCTGTGCAAAAGTGGGCCTGGTTGGTGGAATCACTTGCCTAGATTTATGCCTCCTATTGGATCTCATGTTAGTAACTTCTTATTCTCTTATTTACTCGATACCACTTAGAAGTTCTTCTTAAAACTATTTTGTTGTATTTAAAAATTGTCTTCATGGGAGGATTAGTCCGAATTATTAATACTTAGCCCACCATTAATAGATGCGACAGCTTCAACTCTTATCTCTTCAGACATTGTTTTCTGTTCATTCATTTAAAAAAAAAATGTTTATTGTTTTTGACAGAGAGACAGACAGAGAGGGACAGAGAGAAGGGGAAAGGGCCCAGAGCAGTCTCCATAGTTGTATGTCATCAGTTTTTCAACACGGTTTTGTTCCGTACAGGTGGGCGGGGGTGACACAGGGCGGGGACTGGGCTGTGGGACTCCCATATGGGAGGCACGCCCCCTCAAGCCAGGGGCCAAATCTGGGGATGAGAACTGAACTGGGGGCCTCCTGCATGGGAAGCACACCCAGTTCAGCACATGGGTCTGCACGGGCCAGGCCCGGGATTGGATCCTTGGTCCCTGGGGCTGTAAAGCAAGCGCTTAACCTGCGGAGCCATCCTGGCTTCCTGTTCTGTTCATTCTTCTTTTCTTTGGGATTCTAATTAGACATATTTTAAACCTTCTCATTCTTCCTTGAATATCCTGTAATCTTTCCATAGTTTCTATTTTCTTATTCTCTCTGTGGTATAATTTGAGTAATTTATTTAATTATATTTCAAGTCTTCTATCACCTAATTCTAATTTGCTATGAAAACCCTAAACTTTTAATTCACATGCATATTTTTTATCTTTTCCTTCCAACTACCGGTATTTCTGGTGCTTGTTTTTTGACATTCCATTTTTATTTCTTTAAACATTTCACACATAGTTAATTTATGCTTTGACTCTAGCATCTGAAGTCTCTGATGGTTTCTTTTTTCTTCTGGTAGTTTGTTTTCAAGTGTGTCTGTTGCTTCTTGATTGTGAACTCAAATGTGCTCATCATTAATCTGTAGTAAACTTGGGAGTCTAAATTGAGAGTTTCCTTCTCTAAGGAGAAATCATTTTTGATTCTGCTGAAAGCCAGGTGAGTGCTATTCAACAGTGATCGCTTTATTCCTAGTCCAGAGTCCCTTGACTTAATATGTGAGTCTGAGGTTCAGTTTTCTCACCTTGCTTCCAGTCAAGCCTTGGCCTCCCCATCACAGTTGTGACATAAATTCTTTCCTCAGAGCAACCTGTGGCTTTTGGATGTACTTACTGTTCATCACTCTGATCTCAGAACACTTTTCTCTTCTTATTCACAATTTCTCTTATTTTCTAAAATTCCAGCAATGCAACAAAAATGAGATTCCACCTAGGATCTAGTTGTTTTGTCAAAAGGCCTTCAGAGTACCTAATGGGCTATTCTGAAAGAAGCAGAAACTATGTTGAAAATTTTTGATTCTACAGTATCGAGGGTCCCTGGTAATAATAAGGGTTACTGGATGATAATGTTGACTTTGTTAACTGTTTACACAGCTAAGCTTGAATTCAGATCTCTTTATTTCCAGTTATTCAAACATAGTCTCGGTAGGGATGTTAAAAGTGTTGCAGATAGCAACACGTAGAAGATATTTTTTTGTAAGCCCCTAAACCTGTTCATAATAAAGCCACATTCTATTGGTCTTCCATTTGATTTTCTTTATTGAAATTGCTTGCTAGATCTGTAAAATTTAAACCTAGCGCACTGTAGAAATACCTGGAAGGACTTTCTAAAACACAAAGTCCTTAAGCGTAACCCAGATCTGCTCAATCAAATATTTGGGTGTTGGGGGACTCATTTTTAAATAAACTGGCAAGTAATTCTACTATACATTCAATTAATGTCACCCCAATAAATGTAACAACAACAACAAAATTTTGCTATACAACCAGGTTTAGAAATCACTGATGTCTGCTTCACTTTTGCTGGTGAAAGATATTTTAAAGGTCGTCTACTTAAGTTTATTTATCAATCTACTCATTTGTGCATTTCTTCCCTCCACCCCCCTGCCCTGCCTGCCATGTATTTACTGAGTACATAGTAAGTGCTATGGGGAACATAAGATTAATAAAATGCATCTTTAAGGAGTTTATAGTCTATATGGCAGGATTAGGCATGCACTCAAATATCTTTTTTTTTTATTATTGTTAAATTTAGTGGGGGTGACATTGGATGGTAACAATTAGATAGTTTCCAGAGGCACAGGTCCACATCACATCACCCATGCATCACATTATGTGCCCACCACCCACAATCAGCTCCCCATCTACCACCATATATCTGGTGCCCACTCCCACCTCCCTCACAACTCTCCCTCCACCCTCTTCCCCCCTCTCCAGGCAACCACCAAACTATTGAGTGTGTCCATATACTGGTGCCCTCTCCCACCTCTCCTCCCTCTCTCCTTCCCCCCTCCTCCCCTTCCCTCAGGCAATCACCAAGTTATTGAGTGTGTCCATAGGTCTCTGTGTCTTTGTTACTTTCAGTTTTATATTCCATCTATAAGTGGTACTCAAATATCTTGCATAAGATATTTGCAGTATCATAAGCATAAGATAGAAAGAGCCCATTTGCTATGAAGGAAAATGGGAATTCCTGCATAGTAATCAGCGTTATTGGCCAGGATATGGCCAAATGAAGCAGAGAACTTCATGGAAACTAAACACCTTAACAGAGCAGAATTGGAAAAATATATGATCAGTTTTTTGAGGCGTTGGGGTCAGTTGAGTAGAGAGAGATTTAGTAAATCTCTATTCAGTAGAGTTTTCTTTCCGTTAATTTAACTAGATGTTTGAATTCTCTATAATCTTAAGCATATAACACTGAATCCTATCTTTCTAGATTTTGCTAAATAATTGCTAAAAATGACTTTCAGCCTTGAATGGCTGTGTAGTAATAGAACTGTCAGGAGCAGAAATATGACCTATGGACAATAAATATTTACTACTATACTTTGGATTTATGGCAGCAATTACCATCTCCTTGTTGATTCTCTACTTGTAAGTTCATGACCACCTCCACTGCACTTTCTGTTCCATAAATGGTTTGATTCATCATTAGTTGGAAAGAGTAACAACCTATGGGCTGTATCAAACTTTGACATAGAGCTGGGAGAGAAAAAAGACAAGGAAGTGAAATTATGTTGGCTTTGAAATTTATGGTTGCAGTATATTTCCTATTGTAGAACCAGAACTCTAATAATTCCTTTAAGTTTTAGTGTAACGGTCATATTCAGTGAACTCTTGCAAGAACCCTCTGTTATATTCTGCCATCACACTCAATTTGTTTCCTTCATAACAGTACAGGTTGCAATTATGTTCATTTGTTCTTTTTTTCTTGTGTACTATTTATCTCTCTCACTAGAATGTAGCTATTTGAGACAGTAGATGGTGTCTGCTTAGTACATCACTGCATGCCCAGAACATAGAAATGTCTGGAACACAGTTCTTTTAAAATATCTGTTGAATAAATAAAGTGCTAAAGTGCTACAACAATGTGGAATGCTGAATTAACATTTGATCTGGTGAAATGCATACGAATTCATAATGAAATTACTCATCCATTTCACTTCATAAGTAATCTTTTGCATTTTGGGGGGTATATTTTAGTACACATAGTTATCTCCATTTCTTGTTATGGCAGGAAAGTCTTCTCTTAGTTGACTTCTGATTGTCTTTGCTTGCAGTACATCCTAAGCATGGATGCCAGACCATCTTTTCTAGAAGATTCTATCCTGTCATGCCTTTGCTCAAAGCAATAAATAACATTAGGTTAATTAGAGGATACTATAAAATATTGAGTAGACTGCTTTCTTTATTCTCATTTCAGCTTTCTTCTCTAACCTTACCCTTCCTCCCTCAGTAAAATTTCTACTTTACTCACCCAGCTCTCTGGCAGAAGTAACGCCTTTTTTTATGAGCTGGTAAATTTTACAAAGGATGTTACTTCTGCTGAACCCTGTATATTTTGCACATTCCTTGTCTATCACATGGTTCCTTCCAACTGACATGCCATCCTTCTTTTACTCTGTCTATTGAAATTATATCTATCTAAGCATTCAAGTTTCAATGAAGCCTTTCAAATTGTTCTAGTCCATGAGATTGTTCTTTTCTCCTTATTGTCCCAAAGCCCAAATATCCCTTTATTTTTCCTATTAACATCATATGCTTATTATATGATTTTGACACGTACCTTTTTTTGGGAATATAGTCTGCACACAAGTGTAGCTTATAAATTTCCATAGACAGACTCTTCTGTATTCCCCCTCACTCCTTACTCAGTGTAGTTCATAGGGTTGACTCTTAAGAATTGCTAAATGAATAAATGAAGGAATAAGGAAATACATCCTGCAGGAGTAGTGTGTTAGAAGAGGGACCTGGATCGGGCATGTCGGATAATGTCACTGCCTCTTCTGAGAGTGATCAGTTGACATTGGATACTTTGAGCACAGAGTTGAGACTTCTTGGCTCAGCAGGAAGATGACCATATCAGTATGTTCACCCAGATGAGGCAGAGAAAGTGACAGGTTGCATGTTATAAGTTCATTTGAAATGTACAAAATTACCTTATTTGTAGGCAAAGAAAAAAACAAACAGGTCAAATATTGGGAGCTTCATATTATTCAAACTAATACCTGCTAATCTTGAATTTTAGATTATTCCACACTTTTTCTACCATGTGAAAATCTTTCTACGTATGTGAAAAATTCCTTCTGTCAGAATTCATGCCAATGAAGTAGTATGGTGTACATCTATCATCAGAAATGGCAAATATGGGAAAGCCGGGACGGCTCAGCGGGTTAAGCGCTCGCTTTGAGGCCCCGAGGACCGAGGATCGAATCCCGGCTCCGGCCCAGGTGGACCCACATGCTGAACTGGGGAGTTCCCACAGTTCGGTTCTCTAGCTGTCTCTGTCTCTGTCTCTCTCTCTATCTGTCAAAAGTAAAATAAAAATAAGTATGCACTGAAGATAAAATAATTACTCTCTATAAATATAAAAAGATATATATAAAAAAAGAAATGGCAAATATCCAGATCAATTGGGTGATGTAGCCACAACTAGACATGACTTGAAATCTACAGATATGTAGGAGAGAGTACTGCCTCTTATAAGGAAAATAAATGAAAATCAATATTCTGGTACTTAATAGTGGTACATTCCATTCCATTCCATTTAATTGCTAATACATAGGCGAACTTGTGTATTTAAATGTTATTTGGCGATTCTGTGTTAGCTCAGCTGTTGAGTACTTGCCTTGCAATCACAAGGTCCGGGTTTGATTCCCGGCCCCAGCCCATGGAAACCCATATGCTGAACTGTGACACAACTGGTAACTGCTGGGGTGGCCCAGCAGCAAAGATTCTCGCCTTCCATGTGGGAGGTCCCCCAGTCCCTGTGTGGCCCCACATCCACCTATGTGGAGTGAAACCATGTCACAACTAATGATGTGCAACTATGGAGACTGCTCTGGGCTCTCCCCGCTTCTCTCTCTCTCACCTTCTCTCAAACAATAAAATAAATTCTAAAAAAAATGTTATTACAGGCACCTTGTAAAGTAATAAAATATGAATTTTCTTAGATCTAGGAATCTTTGATCAACATTTAGTTATTTAATTTCCATATCAATATTTGGGTTGATAGTAATAGCAGTTTCTGATTACTTATGTTCAGCAAGGTTAACTCTACTAATGTGCTTATGTTTTCTGCTATGTAGTATTTTTTGACCATATGGAGCCCTTAATTTGCATTTAGTGTTTGCCATCCATCTTCTCAATGGACTACAGAACAGTGACAAATGACTAATCACTGAAGGAAGAAATGTTGGGGCTCAAATCAGGACAAGCCACTAATGAGCAGCTTCTTTGGCATGAAACATTTTATTTCTGCTTGTTCAGCTATACTTAAGATGTGCAAACAAATTCCTAAGTGGTTCAATGCATTTGCACTATATATTTTCTTTAAATCTTCATTTTGAAAACTTCTCTTGAAGTCAGTGTTTTGTATCCCATACTAATTCTGCTGTTTAGGGTCTGGCTGTCTAGAGATCCTTTTGAGAAGTCTGAGGGTTTGTCTGGAGAAAGTGCTCTGCGTTTGTTGATCCTTCTGAATAGTGAATTATTATAGGCAGGAAAGCTTCATTTTATAGTTTGAACAGGAACAAAAACAAATTGTTTCAAATGTGAAAAATTGGTTTTCAGAGTTAGAAAGGCAAGAAACTTCCCCAATATTTCAGCTGATTTTTGGTTTGGTGGAAATACCCTTACACTGTGGTTCTGAGGCCTGACTTCCCCAGGGTAAATGTTAACTCCAATTAGTATATTCTTAAGTTTGTTTGTTTTTTTTTTTGTTTGTAAAACAGAGATAAAACTGTGACCTTTCTCACTCTGCACTAATAGTCCCCCTTCAGGTAAACCTAACTAATGAGGAGAGCTAGCACCACCTAAATAAACTAATCCAGACAGCAAGAGCTGTATTTGCAGTCCTTTTTGTATTTTTATGATTATTCTCTCTACCCCCACCTTCCTTTTTTTTTTTTCTTCTTTTCTTATTCTCTTTTTCCTTTCTTTTGTTTTTCTGAGCCCAAATAGACTTGAATAAACAACGAGAGAGGAAATATTTGGAAAGGGAAACTAGGGACTTTATTTATCTGAATTAATCTTTTAGAGATACTGAACAACCCAGGGTCATAAGATGGACATGTGCTGAGAAAGTGGATGTGTAAGCACTAGGAAATGGGGAGGGAGATGAAAAGTACTGATACAAATATGAATTGTTATAACTTTGAATATCCCAAGAGAGGAACCCAACTTTGATGATGCTATTTTTCTAGGGAGGACAGAGACGTTAGATGAAGCTAATTGATGGTCTATACTAGAAGGGCTAGAACAATAACATGTAAAACTGGAAGAGCCAAGCAGGGTTCAACAATCTTAATTCTTATTTTTCTATCAGACTGTAAGCTCATTACAGGCCAAAGTGTGTCACTTATTATAATACTGGCTCTAGTCTGGTGCCTGCCACTTTGAGGCATTAAATGAGAGCCTGTTAAATGAATGGATGGATGGGCGAATGTGTGGATCTGACTAAGATGGAGCCCTGCCAGTTTCTGCAAGTTTATTTCTGTGTGCTGTGATAGCTTCCAGCTCTTTGGTTTGTTGCTTCCAACATATAACCCACATCGCCTCTTTCCTTTCAACACAAAGCTTAAAAGACTATGCTTTCTCTCTTGGTGTCACTATCAATTAACTTGTCATAGGAAGGTATGCCCAGGCAATCAATGGTTTCAGATAAGTGACAGTGAATGACATGGCTGACATGTGAGGTGCCATTTCCTGATTCTGGTCTTCAATGTGTGTGTGTGTATGTGTGTGTGTGCATGTGTGTGCGTATTATGATTTTTCTTAAGCTTTGCTACCTGTTATACTAATATATCTTCATTGTTTAGAAACTAGAAAATACAAAAAGCAAACCCTCAAATTCCTCATAAACCTATCACATAGGGACACTCTTCATATTTTAGTACATATCCTTGTAGGCTTTCTTTCTATTCATTTAAGTGTAGTGTATGTGTGTGCACGCATGTGTGTGTGTGTGTGTGTGTGTGTGTGTGTGTGTGTGTATGAGGGCTGTCCAGAAAAAAAATCCAGCCATTGCCAATGTAATGAGAATGGTTACAAGTTTGGGTACTTTCTGGACACACCATATACCGTATATATAAACACTTACTAATTTTAGAAATGTACCCAATACTTGATTCTTTTTCCAATCCCAATTTACTTTGAAAATATGTGCTCACGACAAAAAATATATGAAAAGAAAATATTCTATACTATGTTACAGAAACTTCTATGTATCCATCACCCAGGTTCAAAAATTAGAAACTCACAGCTAATCTTGGTTTATCTATATCCTACTCACTAACCAACACTACCAATTATTTTTAAGCAAATCTCATCTATCTTTCTATAAGTATTATAGTATTATATCCAAATAATACAGAGTCCTTAAAAATATGATTGTGACAATCATCATCAAATCTAAAACATTTAACAGTAATCTCTTAATATCATTAGTGTTCAAGTTTCCCAGATTGTCTCGTTTTGTATCCTAGTTTGTTTGAATCAGGATCCAAATAAGGTTCTAAGTTGTAATTAGATGATATATCTCACATCTGTTTTAATCAATGAGTTCATATGTCACCTCTTTTTTCTTGTACTTTTTTGGTTGACAGAACCAGGTGCTTTTTCCGATAAGATTTCCATATTTTGAATTTTGCTGATTCCAATCCAAGTTATGTTTTGACTATTTGATTACTCTGGGGTACAGTTCAAATGGTGAAGGCAAGATATATACCGGTACTTTCTTGTTGGTTTTCTTCATCTTTCTTTAATTCTTTTTCTTTTTAATTAGTTTTCAGTCTTAATTAGTTGGCCTTTAGTACCCCAAAGTGACCTATGTTTTCTTTTCTAATTTCATTATAAATTAGATTAAAATTACTGTATGTTTTATTACAGTTATGACTGATTGCCCCAACTTTGGCCAATAAGTGTCTCTTCCAGTGGCTCCTAGGTCCTTTTGAAATGACCCTCAAAGACTTTTATAGATTCCTTAATGACAGCACGGATCAGTATCATCTTGGAGATTTCTACCACAGACATGTATTTAGCTATTTCTCCAAGGAGTTTTGATTCTTTTAAATGGGAAATGGTAATTAGAGGCCACAATTTGGATACTGGGGATGCTTTTGCTAGCAGGTCTATCCTTGTTTCTGTTTGCAGTAGACAAAGCTAAGGATATGATTTTTTCATTCTTTCTTTATTCTTATTGTTAAATTTATTCAGGTGACATTGGTTAGTAAATATTACATAGGTTCCAGGTGTACAATTCTATAGAAACTTGTCTATGTGTTACATTGTGTGCTCACCACCCAGAGTCAGTTCTTCTTCCATCACCATATATTTGGCTGCCCCTTCCTCCTCTCCCACCCCCTCGCGCCTTACCCTCAGGTAACTGCTGAACTATTATTGACTGTATCCATATGTTTTTATTTCTTTCAGTTTTATATTCCACATATGAGTGAAGTCATATGGTTCTTGGGGTTTTGTTTTGTTTTGTTTTGTTTTTTTTTGGTCTGGCTTATTTTGCTTAGTATGATGGCCTCAAGGTTTGTTCATTTTGTGATTTCTTTTTTTTTAAGGTACAGTATGTCATGAGTTATAGTGATACTTCTAATCTGTATTCAAGACTTACCACATTTTTTCATGTATAAGATGATACTTTTGTCTAAAATTGTTAGACCAAAATTGGGGGTTGTCATACATGGGAGTAACCCATGTATTGATTTCTTAATGTTGGGTTAGAAAAGTATGGGTCATCTTATACATTGGGATATTTTGTACACAGAAAAATACAGTATCAATCTCAGTCTATTTCTTTTGTCCCACGGTAGATATCTTAGCTCTCAAGAACACTGGCATAATGACTTTTTTTGTTTAATCATGCAATACATTCACAATAGTCTCAGAAAAAGAATAACACACTATGATCAACAATATGATTACTAAAAATACTTTATGTTTTTAATTCTCTCTTCAGGCATAGTCCACTGGAAGCTATAGTCAAATTATTGTTTTTTAAATAGATTTATTTTACTATTTGAAAGAAGGAGAGAGGAGAGAGGAGAGAGAGAGAGAGAGAGAGAGAGAGAGAGAGAGAGAGAGAGAGAGAGAGAAGGGGGGAGGACCCAGAGCAGTCTCCATAGCTGTACCGCATTAGTTTTGACATGGTTTCATTCCACACATGTGGATGTGGGGCCACATGGGGTGGGCTCCAAACTAGGGGCCTCTCACATGGGAGGTGAGAATCTTCACTGCCATCCTTGCGGTTACCAGTTGTACCACAATTTAGCACATGGGTTTGCACGGGCCAAGGCTGGGATTGGATCCCTGACCTCTGGGTTGCAAGGTAAGCACTAAACCTGTTGAGCTACTCCAATATTCCTAAATTACTGGTTTTTATAGGATACTTGAATTAGTTTTATTCTCTGCTGTTATGCCACAGTTCAAAACAGTGAGTTAGCTTAACTTGTTTTATTTTGCTTTGAAAATTTAGAGGTTGCATTTTTATATTAAATTTTATAATTATCCAAGTACATGTTTTTGATGTTAATGTTAAAGCTATAAAATAAGGTAGTTAAGTCTGGCTCCAGTTCTTATCCCTTAGGCTTATTTCCTTCCTCTTATAAGAACCAAGGAAAACATTTTTTTATGGTTTGTTTTTTCAATTAAAAAAAAAAACCCAGTAACTGTGTAGATATATTTGTTTCATCTTGCTTAGATGAATGTTTTACATACTTGTTTCCAGCTTGCATTTTTCACTTTGCATTTTATTGTGTCAATCACTCCATAGTTTTATCTCTCTATCTATCTGTATTGATAGTCCACATTTCTTTTTTACAGCTTCATAGTAGTCCACATTGGACTTAACAAGTCCTCTAATGATGGGCAATGTGGTTCTTTCCAGTTTTTTGCTATTTCAAATCATGCTGCATTTACAATATATGAGCCACTTTTTAGACACTTAAATGTGTATTTCTTGTGATGCAATTGTGGCCTCTGAAGAAATGTTTTTTCCTGGGCACATTCAGTGTGAAGTTTTCAGAATGTAGGATGATGTAGAGGTGAGCGTGTGTATCAAGCAATGAGAATGGTATGATAGATCTGTACTGCAGCACAACGGTCTTCAAAACCAAATGGTCTGCAGTGTCAAGCTGAGGAATTTTGATCTTTATTTCAGTGGCAAAGGAGACGTAGAGGTTTTGGGTGTGGGAGTAAAACGCTCACATGAGCATTAGTAAATGTGGCTTAGGCAAATAACTCTGGTAGAAATGGGTTTCCTGGGTGAATCCTTCCCATGGCAGGATCCATAGATTTTGTGTTCTATCATGGTGGCTTTGATGCACATGGTATTTGTAATTTTTCTGTGGAAAAAAAATCTCAAGAGCTTTGGAGTAATCAGGGAGACCTGAGTAATTTGTCAGCTAAAGTACCCTGAAATCAATGCTACGGTGCTGCCATAAACATATTAATTTCATCCCAACATTCACCTTATATAGATTATCACTCTCTACAATCTACCTCACCTGAAATTGCTGAGTTTCTGCTTCCTTCTTTGTATTTGAAATGGTCTCATCTTCAACGTACAAAAATACTTGAAATTTTGCTTTATTATTCTCATTTCTGTAGGTTGTACAGGTATTTTTATGCTATTTTTGGGGGGGTGGAGGGGTGGAGGGGTGGAGGGTAGAGCCATTACTAGCTGTGAGGCTGTAGTCATATCAACATGAGTCTCTAATTCTTATTTGAAAATAAAGCAAGTTGGTTTTTGCAGATTTAAGAATCCATGTTTCCATGAGCTTGGGCATCAGGTGTTGCTCTACTGTCTTATGAGAACACTGAACACATCAATCTCCTCATCATTCAGAGTGGTGTCAATTCTCTCCCAGTGTATTCCTGCTTGAATTGAATGTCTGTTTTTCTCAGAATGGAAATATAAAGTGCGGTGTAGGTAAGACAGGCATCTGACAAACTGATTCTAAATATTATCTGGAATAATAAACAAAGGTAGTTTTGAAAAAGAACAGAATGAGGACAATTTGCCCAACAAAACTAAGAAGGGTTTTACAGTTGCAATAATTTAGGGAGGCTGGTACTAATTCAAGTATAAACTGACATATTGATGAAATTCCTGAAATTATTTATTTGTTATTTTAACAGATATGTATTGATTATCTACCATGTTCTGGGGCTCTGAGGATGTAGTAGTGACCAAAACAGACAAGGTCCCAGCTCTCCTTGCATTTCCATATTAGTAGGGAAATAATAATTATACAGACACATAAATAAGCAAGCAAACGTTGGATTATGATAAATGCTGTGAGGGAAATAAAATAGTGTGAGAGAATAGAGAATATCTGAATACCTGAATACCTGAGGGGTGATTAGAAATGACCCCTTATGAATGTGAATTTTAGAACAGAGACCAGAATGATAAGAATAGGCCATCTGATAACCTGTAGGGTTGTAGAGGTCTATTAAGGGTGATTCAGAACTCCCTTCATCATCCTAGTACATAACTCATATATAGTACATACAAGAATTTCATATATATTAATTATTAAATAATTATTAAACACCTCAAGTCCATGAGGAGTTGATGGGCCATTTAAAAAGTGGTGATACCTGTTAGAATGGCTATAATCAACAAGACAAGGGATAACAAGTGCTGGAGAGGCTGTGGACAAAAAGGAACCCTCATACACTGCTGGTGGGAATGTAAACTGGTACAACCACTATGGAAGGCTGTATGGAGATTCCTCAAAAAATTACGAATGGAATTACCATATGACCCAGCCATCCCACTACTGGGCATCTACC
>PVKE010030242.1:0-19753 GCA_004027555.1 Craseonycteris thonglongyai
AGTGCATAGTTATTTCTATTTTACTTTTTGACAGATAGAGAGAGAGACAGAGACAGAGACAGTTAGAGAACCAAACTGTGGGAACTCCCCAGTTCAGCACGTGGGTCCTGCCTGGGCCGGAGCCGGGATTCGATCCTCGGTCCTCATGGCCTCAAAGCGAGCGCTCAACCCGCTGAGCCGTCCCGGCTTTCCCAAAAACAAATAAATCTTTAAAAAATATAATAAAAAGTTTCTCTACAAGCTGATTGTGGGTGAGGGATAGTGCACATGACCAACTGGGAAAAAAGCACATGGTTTAAGTCTGAATCCTAGCTCTGCAACCCTTATGTCTGCTGTTACCTTAATGAAATCATTTCCCTCTCAATCAGATCCTATTTCCCCTCAAAGGAATTAGACTAGATCAGTTGTTGTCAAATGTTGTTCACAGATTAGCTGCTACATTATAATTACCTAACAAGCTTACTGTAAAACACAGATGCCCCAGTTAATGATTACCTATGGCTGTTACTTTCACACAAAAAAGGAGACAATCAGACATTATGTGCTTCCAGATGGAATAACAGAACCCTTATACTAATAAGTATTCTTGCCATGAAAAAAGAGTAATCTGAATCTCATCAAACCTCTGAATATAATTAGTAATTTTCAGAGAATACAAGAGATTGTGGAACATGTTAAGCAATACCACAGAGATTCAATCAGCAAAATTTAGACTGCAGTAAACTGCAGGAAAACCCAGTGTCATTAACTACAAAAAGGAGGGGTTAGAAACCTATAGATTAAGACATTTAACCTTAACTCTAAGAGATTTAAATATATCAACAAGTTGCTGATATAAACAAACTGTGAAGAAAAATGACCCAGTTAGAGGAGTGTGAACATTCACTGGCTATTTTATAATATTAAGAAATTACTGCTAAAATTTTTAGATATGACTGACATATTTTAATGGGATATTTAATAGGAAATATTTGAAAAGATATTTGTATTATACTGTTAAGTGAAAAAGGCACATTATCAAACCATATGAATGGAATAACCTCACTTTTGTAAACCTCACACTTATTTATTGTGGATATGTTTAGAGATCATATACATACATAAAAAAGTAATTGTAAGGATATAAAACAGTGTTTATAGCATGGGAGAGTGTGAAATTGTTATTTTTTAATTAACTTTTCTCTTGATGTACTTTCTGATTTGTTACAAGTGAATGTTTTATAGAAAAATATTTTTAGGGGATGCTGGGATAACTCAGCAGGTTGAGTGCTTGCCTTGGAACCCCAAGGTCCAAGGATCAAATTCCAGCCCCAGCTGGCCAGTGGAAACTCATATGCTGAACTGTAGCGCAACTGGTGATCTTGGGATTGGCGACCCAGGTTCTTGTCTCCCATTTGGGAGGCCCCCAGTTCAGTTCCTGCCCTGCATGGCCCCACATCCACCTGTGTGGAATGAAACTATGTCATAATTAATGATATACAACTATGGTGACTACTCTGGGCCCTCCCCCCTTCTCTCAAAAAATAAAATAAATCTTAAAAAAATTTGTTTTAGGTGTGATAATGGTTTTGTGGTTATATTTTATAAGAGTCCTTATCTTATAGACTGATAATAAAATTTTTAGATAAAATTATATGATATCTAGAATTTGCTTCATGATAATCAAGGATGAGGAAAGTTGGTGGAGATAAAGATGAAACAGGATTCCTAGTAGTTGATAAATTATCAAAGCTAAGCGATAGGTACATATGGATTCACTACACAAGTTTGCTGTTTGTAAATACAGGGTCTGGCAAAAGTATGCCCCTTTGTTATGTGCAGGTTTATGCTTCAACAGGGCGTTATTTCTGCTGGACCCTGTGTGATGAAATTTTCCATTACAACAAGTTTAAAAGTACAGATTCCCAGCATTCCTACCAAAGATCTTGCATTTATAAATATTTCCAAATGATTCTGATATATAGTCAACTACTGAATTAGATGATAGCTAATATCATTTTGATATCATTCTAAGAAGTTAATATCTACCGGTATGTAATTCAATTAACTGACTGATGTTGTACAATAAAGATTTTGGGGGAAGCCGGGATGGCTCAGCAGGTTAAGTGCTTGCTTTGCAGACCCGGGACCTAGGATCGAATCCTGGCCCTGGCCTATGTGGACCCATATGCTGAACTGGGGTGTGCTCCCCATGCGGGAATTCCAGCTTGGTTCTCATCCCCGCTCCCTAGTTCTGCCCCTGGCTCAAGGGGGCTTGCCTCCCACATGTCCTGCCCTGTTCCTGCCCTGTGTGGCCCCCATCCACCTGTGTGGAATGAAAACTGATGACATACAACTATGAACACTGCTCTGGGCTCTCCCCCTTCTCTCTGTCTCTCTCTGTCTCTGTCAAAAACAATAAAATAAATCTTAAAAAAAAAAAAAAAAAAAGATTTTGCCTGGTCTTTGTCTTTGGTTCCTGATCCTTGTGATTTTATTGAGTGATAGGAGTGTCTTTATTATTCATGGTGGGCCATTCAGACCATAACTCAGGAGGGTGGCTGGTCAGGCTGGAAAGATGAACCATGGGCCATGGATGGTTAGGGTTCTGAGACAGGTGATATCAGTCCAACCTCCAGGGGGAAAGAAAGGGAGCTAGAGATTAAGTCCAATTATATGGCCAATGATTTGCTATATAATGAAATCGGAATAAAAACTCTAGGTACCTGAAGTTCAAGTGAGCTTCCCTGGTTGGTAATACTAGATCAATGTGCTGAGATGTTTACATGTCGTAAGGACACAGCAGTTTCTCTTTGGGACCCTCTAAGACTTTATTTATATGTCTTCATTTGGCTGGTCCTGCTTTGTATCCTTTATTTGTAGCCAGTTATTCAGACATGCAGGTGGCCTGGGAACTCTGGAGCTTGTGACTGGTGTCTAAAGTGAGGTAGTCTAGTGAGGGACTGTGCCCTTAACCTGTGAAATCTGTCCTAACTCTGGGTAGTCAGTGTCAGAATTGCAATGTAACTGGCTATTCATTAAGGTGTATCCCTTCTATTATAAAAAGGGATTCACAATCTCCAATACTGATATAAGAATTAAATGAGATGTGTGTAGGCAGTGAACACAATGCCTGGCACATGGAGATGGAGAGTCAAATATCCCACAGAAGATTAAATCTACTTCTTAATGTATATCTTTTACATAAAATTACCCATAATATCCAGTGAAGATAGAAGGAACAATGAGATTAGTTATTTGGTGAGAACAGCAGGTGAAAGATGGAGGTATTATTTTAGAATAAAGGGCTTAGGTGGGATAGATATAGTGGACCAAGAGGCCACAAAAAAAGCATGGGACCACTTAGGTGAGAAGAGCCCTAGAGTGGGAGAGAGGCACCCTGGGAGGTGAATAAGGTGGCAGGGATTCATTTTGATTTGAGTGCCCTCTCACCATTTGCCTTTGTTAAGGACCTGGTAATGCCACTAAGAGAAAACAACACTCACCCCTCCCCAGAACCCAAGGTCAGCAGGAACAGAACAGGTAAGTTTCTTTGGTTCCAGGGGAAGGATAAGCAGCAGGGCACCCTAAGGCCCTTACCCCTGGGGGAGAATGGTTAGTAGGGATGCTTGCTGGTTTGAAGAACCTGCTGTTCCTTTGTCACCACTCAGCCCTCATGTCTTCTTTCTTCCTCCAAGCTTCCCTTCCCCACCCTCCAGATTACCTGTTGATGGCAGAAGTTGTTGGCACTTTGTTCAAACCGTTCATCTTTGGTTTCCACAGTTTTCCCCAACTTCTGCAGTACCTGAGGATGTAAGTCAGAGATGTCTATGAGGTTATAGCTAAGTCTCTCTTATCTGTTGGTTTCAGCTGGTCCTTGCTTCTCTCAGAGTCTCAGATGTAACTAGAGCGCTGCCATATTTATATCAGCCCAAATAGGATTAGAAATATAGCACATTGCTAAATAAACAATCATGTTTTGTTGTTCTTCTCAAATTGGGATACTCCTGGGGCCATGCAGCACTGTGTCATGGCATATATACAATGCCTGAAATGACACTGTTATTTACAGTGGTTGTTTTGGGGGAAGGGGCAGGTATGGGGAGAATATATTTAAAAAGGATTAATAAGAAGAATGTAAAAGGTACATGGTTTTTAAAGATAAAACATCAGCCTTAAAGACATTTTTCACTTGACATTTTTCACTTTCCTTTTTCAGCCATAGTTGCAGATTCCTATAGATCAGGGATGTCCAATCTTTTGGCTTCTCTGGGCCACATTGGAAGAAGAATTGTCTTGGGCCACACATAAAATACACTAACACTAATGATAGCTGATGAACTAAAAAAATAAAAATTACCAAAAACTTTTATAACGTTTTAAGAAAGTTTACGAATTTGTGTTGAGCAGCATTCAAAGCCGTCCTGGTTGTGTTTGCTTCGGCAGCACATATACTAAAATCAAAGCTGTCCTTGGGCTGCATGCGGCCTGCGGGCAACAGGTTGGACAAACTAGGTCTAGACAGATGAGAGTAGACAAATGGGCAGGAGACTCTTCCCTTGTAGAAAACTTTGAGAAGCCCTGATAAAATGCATTTGAAACTCCGTTAGAAATGAATGCCGTCCATGTCTGTCTCCTCTCCACTGGGAACCTGAGAGCCAACCATCACACTGGTCTCAGTGCTAAGGCAAAGGACATAGAAATGAAAGAGATGCAGTACCTGTTTTCATAGAGGTCACTCATAAACAAATAAGAAAGTCCTGACTCATCTACCTGTAACCTATTTTGGAGGAGGCACCCCTAGGCCCAAGGTGGAATCTCAGGAGTTTCCTGCCTTCAGTTACTTCTCTCTCAACTCCTTCATTGAATCCCTCACCATGTCCATCTCTAGAAACCACCTCATACTTGCTGTCTCACTGTCATAGGTTCAGTTCAGGCTCTGATTATTTCTGCTACAATAGGCCCATCAGGCTACTGCTTAAAACCTTATGATTCATCATTTATCACAAGAAATTTTTATTAAATATCTGTTATATATCTATAAGTTATAGTTAAGCTCTCCCGTGCACACAAGTCTCAATGATCTAACTCATCTAGCCTCAGGTCTTAATTGTTCCTCCTTTCTGCATGTCTCCCTCCCTAACCCTTTATTCATTTCCTGAATAAGCCATACTTCTGCTTCTTATAGATGCTGCTCCCAGTTTTGGAAATGCTCTTCCCCACCTTGTCTGTTAGACTACTATCTAAAAAAATGCAATTCATACTCTGCTGTGACACTTAATTATACCTACTTCATCTAATGTTAATAAAGTTAATCACTCCCTCCTAAGCACTTACAATTTCTGTGCCTTATATGCGTTTCTGTTACTGTTTTATTACAGTAGACTTTCAGTTAACCAGCATCCATGGGGATTGGCAGATGCTGGATAAATGTAAGTAGACTCTGTTAACCAGAACTCAAGCATCCAGTTGCTTGGGTTCTGGTTAATGGTGAGTCTAATGTATTTGTATTTATCTATGGATCCTTCTAAATTGTGAGCTCCTTGAAGGTTGGGTGCTTGAATTTCTCACCTAGACTTCTCAGTATCCAGCAAATATACACTTAATACTTATAACAGGAAAAAGATGAGCCTAATACAGGAGAGGACCAATCGGCTAGGCCTTGAATCAAGATTCTGCTAGACTGGAATAGAGTAAAAAGGGGGAGGGTGGAAAGAGGATTCAGGCAAAGACAACATCAGCAAAATCACAGGACTATGCAAATTTACAGCAGCTTCATGAGATGGTTAGCATGGCTGGCTTAGGGTGTGTATGGAGAATGTGGGTAAAGAAGCTAGAAAGGGAGATTGGAGTCTCATTGTGAAAGGCTTTGAATCACATGATAGATTGCCCAAGCCTTGAGAGTGAGAAAGGCCCTAGAGATTCTAACCCAAGTGTCTCCATTTTTCTTCGTGGGGTTAGTGTCTCGCACTTCTGGAGCTCTTTCTCTAGTCGTTAAGTTCAAGGGCTTGGGAGTCAGACAGAGATATATGAGCATGCCCTCATCTCGGCCTTTCTATTTACTTGCTATAAACCTTTGGGCAAATCATTTAAACTCTTGAGGCTCAGTTTTCCAGAACTCCCTTTCCCCATTAAGACAACAGTATGTCCTGGAGTTGTTGGTAGAATTAAGTGATATGCATGTAAATTGCTTTCACAGTGCTGCCCTAAGGTGAGTACTCAATATAAATCCATTATCACTACCGTATATCTAGTTCTACTCTCCTCCCTGTAAATATCTGTCTTTATTTCCTTTTCAGTTTAACCATATGTTTGTGTCTCTAACTCCAACCTACTTAACACCCTACCTAACTCTGGGAATGCAGAGTCTGCCATCTTCCCTGGCTCCACCCCCTCCCCCCAACAAAACACTGTCCTCTATCAGAAAGTTGCAAAACCACCTTGTTTAGTGGTTACCACAGCTCTCATTTCCTTCCTGTGACTCCTCCCTTCCTTTGCTTGGCCACGGTTCTTCTTAGGTGGAGGGGGCTGAAAGGATAGAGGAGTCAACTGAGTCTACAGTAAATGTGGCATTCTCCAAAGCAGACCTATATCCCCAAACCTCAAAAGGCTCAAAGCAAAAAGGCTTGGAAAGTTTGGGAGTGTCTGTGCCTAGGGAACACTCCCACCTTCTATTCTGAAACTGAACAGATGAGCACTTTCACCCTGGAAACATAACCCAGTGCCCTGGGCCCAAAGTCTTTTGCTGCTGTAAGCAGCAAGGCCAGGTGTCACAGCACTTACACTGCGCTGTAGACATTTGTCCTCAACTAGAATTCCTTGAGGGAAGAGGATGTACAGATGCTGCACAGATGCTTGTTGAAAGAATTAATAAATTCTACCTTTGGATCACGTAATGCCAATCCTTAAAGTCCTAGAGTGAGAATTCTGCCCATAGTTTGTGTGGCTTAGCAGCTGAGAAATTAGAATATAGATACTTAAGAGAGAAAGAACAGGGACAAGAGTACGTAAATGTGGCAAAATGTTAACACTTGGTGAAATAAGTGAAGAATATTCCAGTGTTTATTGATTTAACTTTTGTATAGATTGGGGTGGGAGGTAAAGCTTTAAAAAAAGTCACTGCAGACTTGTTTAGTGGTTATAGTTCCTCACCATGACCCTTCCCCACAATCATTTATTATATCTTGATTAATTCTCTGAATTGGGATAACCTGAATAGGCCCTGAATATTAGATGTATGGAATTTTGTTAAAATTTTTTCTTAGGTGCAGTAACGATATTGTAGTTATGTAAGAAATCCTTATTTTCAGGTTATATGCTAAAGTCGACTGTCCTTAAAACGGCCTTAATATACGTCCTGGTCTTTTCTCCCACCACTCCCTGTGCTCCGGTTCGGCTGGCATTCTCACCATTCTGCCTAAAAGAATTTCCAGGCATCATTCCTTGCCCATGCTGGCATCATCTGCTGGAATGCTCTCTCATCACTCGCCTGAGGAACTACTAATTAGCCATAATTCCTATCTCAAATTCAACCTCCACTATAAAACCTCCCTCAGTTCTTCTTCATCTTTCTGTCCTCTGAATTCCCACAGACATGCAGATCTTTCGGGTCACTTTCTTTCTTCTTCTTTTTTTTTTTAACTAGATTGTAATCTCTGAATTCCCTCCTGCGTTCAGCCCACTATCCTTGTATTGTAGGTTGAACCATCTGGGCTACAAGTTGAGTAAAAGTCAACAGAGGAAAAGGCCAGCAAAGGAGTGGTAAACAAGGCCCTTTCTCTGGAGAGATCTGAGAGGTTTGCCACAGAGCAATCACAAGCAGTTGGTGAAAGCATTAGTTTGAAATGTGAAGATGTATCCTATTGTAAAAACATAATAAAGCCAGTTTGAATTCGGTTTCATGTTGAGTGTGGGTGGAACTGGAAAATAAAACGAGAATGTCTCATCTTCATTGTGTTTAACAGTCACTAGACCTTCACTCGAAGCTTTTTGGAGGAAGCCTGAGCAAAAGGTGTTCCTACTCCTAGCTTTGCTCCTAAGGTAAGATCAGCAGGAAGTGGGCAGGCCAGTAGGAAGTGGGGAGGTACAGATGTCAAAGTGGCTTATCAGGAACTCTGTAAAGAGAGCAGCCTGAGGTTGACATCCAAAGGCAAGACACCTGGGTTCCAGTTATAGTTCTGCCACATGCCAATCTCTTTTGAGCCTTGTTTCCTCATTTCTAAAATTGGGATACTAATAATATGCTTAAGCGTTGAAAAGATGAAGTGAGATTGTTTCACGAGAATATTAGTTCTATAAAGGGAAAGATCATGTCTTCCTTATACTCCTGGGACTGGTACAAAGTAGGCACTTGGTATTTGACACATTTGACTATTTAACATGTTAGTTATTACATACAGGGTTAGTATTACATAAAAAAATATAGGCACATTTTAATCCTTTTAGTGCGACAGGCTGATATATCGGCTCATATGTAGACTATAGTTAAAAGCACTATAACTTATATTTTTTCTTGCATGATTTATGACTGAAATAATTACATTTCTTTTTCAGATGATGTAAAAGAATAGTAATTATTAACTAATTCAATTTATATAAAACTAAAAAAACCACATATGGATATATAAAACAATAACTTCATAACATTTTTTTTTCCTAAAGCGATACATTTTATTGAATTACCCTTGCAATTCTCGCTAGTACCTCTGGCAGAAGGTAGCACTAAGAGGGTTAAGAAAGGAAAAGACTGTACTAAAACCATAATACTCAATATATACTGATAACAAAAGATGAATACAAGTCATATTTGACTTGCTACAATTACAAGAGGTGCTCAAAGTGGTTACCATCAGTGTCTAGACACATCTGATTATGGTGAACATCAGTGTCTACTGATGCTTGAACAAGGTTGACCAAAGTGTCCACTTTTGTAGCTGTGTGTGCTGTTTCAATTTACCATGCATGGCAAACTTATCATGAATGCATGCAATTCTTAGGCGTGTTGGAGGTTTTGTTGCATACTCACGCCTCCATTGTCGTTGTACTTCCATAACGTTCTCAAAGTTCAAATACCACTTCAAAATGGTCTTGTGTTCCTTGAACAACAACCATGCTTCTGCCATTTTGACTGTCCTGACTGCTGAATGGTGATGCTAGTATTCATTTGATTAATGCTGTCCTTTGAGTGAACGTCATGCTACACATTGCTACCATAATTTAATTTAACTTTAAAGAGTAATACATAGATAATATGTCTTAAAATACGTATACATTTTTTGGCACCCCCAGCATTACTCAGATTATAGCCAAGGGCTTATAGAAAAATTGCAGTGTCCCAGGGAGTCCTTTCCTTTGACTGTAACTTTTTGCCATCTTTACCTTGCCTTCAAAAACTTCCCATTCAACAATAAAAATATAAAAATAAAAATAACTTTCCAAGATTCAAAGACTCTGGCAGACTGAGCTAAGCTCCTCCCTATATCCCAGGCCATTCCTAGTCTATCCAAGCAGCATCCACTGTCTTTAGGGTGTCAGTTAAAGTACTCCAAGTTCAATTTCTGCCTACCCTTATGCCTAAGTCTGGGTTCAGAGTATCTTCTTGTTTTCTGCAACAACCTAGGAATTCCCCAGAGCATATTTGAATTTGCTTCTCTCTTTGCCTTCTGAGGGTTCAGACCAGAAAAAACAGAGTGTACCAGGGTAGCTGGCTGTCCCTTTGGGAAGTATTTGACTCTGAGGTTCAAGGAGCCTTCTCTTCTCCTTACTACGTTGAGTTCCCAAATCACTGAACATCAATTCTCTTATTTTATAGATGCAGAATCTGAAGCCCAGAGCAGGGACATTATTTACCTAAAACTTAGGAGTCCATGTTTAGAAAAGGAGAAAAATCCTAAAGCAAGAGCATAGGGTTGATGATAGGCTGGATGGAAACAGAAGGTGAAAGAGTGAAGTGAAATCAATTGCTATGTCTTTTAAAAATAGCTATTAAGGAAAGCTGGGATGGCTCAGCGGGTTAAGCGCTCGCTTTGAAGCCCCAGGGACCGAGGATTGAATCCCGGCCCTGGCCCATGTGTACCCACATGCTGAACTGGGATGTGCCCCCCAGTTCAGTTCCTGCTGGGACCTATGTGGGAGGCTTCTGGCGCAGTTCCTGCCCTGCGTAGCCCTGTGCCCACCTGTGGAGTGAAACTATATGGAAAACTAATGTCAACTATGGAGACTGCTCTGGGCCCTCCCCCATCTCTCTGTCTCTCTCTGTCTCTGTTTCTCTCTGTCAAAAATCAATAAAATAAATCTTAAAAAAAAAAAAAAATAGGGGAAGCCGGGATGGCTCAGTGGGTTAAGCACTCACTTTGCAGCACCGGGGACCGAGGATCGAACCCCTGCCCTGGCCCATGCGGTCCCATGTGCTGAACTGGGGAGTGCCCCCAGTTCAGTTCTCTCTCTCTGTATCTCTCTCTCTCTCTCTCTGTTAAAAAAAAACACAACAATAAAAAAAAATAGCTATTATCCATAAGTTTGTCTTTTGGTTTTTCTTTTGGTTTTTCCAACCCATGGTGTAGCTAGCCATTCCCTTCTCTAGTAGCTCCTGTTTCTCCCACTGCTTCTAACTAGACCTTCTCATAGACTGTTGCCTCGCAAGATAGACTTGCAGAGGCTGAAATCATGATGGAGGTGAAGTTAAGAGTGAGGTGAAGTAACAAAGACTAGCCACACAATATCTTTCCCTTTTCCTCAGTTCTTTCACATGACCTGGCTTCCTTTTTTTTTTTCCCCTCTCCCTTCCATTGTGAGTCTCTTGAAGATCAGGGTTGTATCTGCATTCCATCAGTTCTCTGTTGATAATACCACTTGAGAGAGGTGGTTGCCTTTAACCTTTCCAGGACCCAAACCAGTGCTCCACTTTTAGAAGATGACACAAATATTTCAATTCTTAAGCATGTGGTATTCATCCAAATGCTCCTAAGACCATGAACTCTTAGAAAACCACAATTCTATGTCAGGTCCTTCTTATCTCTTCCTTCCCTTTCTCTTCTGGTTTATTCGTCTTCTCATACCATTTTATCAACCACGGTGTTGACAGATGGAGAGCAGAGGTTCAGGTTAGAGCAAAGAAAATACTCTGGACAGACTGAAAAAGAATGCTATTAAAATGTGTAGAGAAGTGTCCACAGAATCTACATAGGTAGGCAAGTTATAGCCAGACAGCCTACCTGAACGCTAGTGCTGGAGTAGGACCACCAAGGACACAATCTAAGAAGTGCTCCTTCATCACCCTGGAGCAGTACTCGCCAATCCCAAAGGGACTGTACAGGCAGCAGATTTAGGCTACTGCTTACATCGGCTTAAACAACACTTACAAGCCAGTCAGGGTTAGGTACAGAGAAAAATCATGCAGAATGACTATCGTCCTTAGACTCCCAGTCTAAACCAACCGGTGGCCCTCAGCAGCAGCAGGGCTGGTCATTGCTTTCTTGTGACTTCGGGGGATATTACCTTCTTTGAACCCTTAGCTTCAGCATCTGTAAAATACCATCCTTTCTGGATTGCTAGGACAAAATCTGATACAGAGCAGTCACCAACATTCGTTCCTTTCCTTCACTTTCTCTGAGTCTGCCAGAGCATTATTTAAGGCTCCTGAGAGGTACTGCTGTCTCCGCACCTTCCCCCATCTTTGCCCAAGATCAGGTCATGTTCTTTGTCTCTCTCAAGTCTGCCCGTTTTCAACGACACCCTCTCCCCACCTTCCGTTCCCCAGGGATGCTGGAGACCCCTCTCTTCAGTCCAGGCATATCGGGCCCCTGAGCACCCTGCGTGCCCCTCTCGCCTCCTGGGCCCTTATGTCTCAGCTCCTTGCCAGCAGTGGTGACGGGCAGGTGGCGAGGCTGGTGCCTACCTTCTCCTGGGCTCTGCTGAACTTTTTCTGCACCTGCTTGGCAAAGAGGCCAGCAGCACCGCCCGCCTTGCCCTCAGCCATCCTGTCGGCTCCCCGGGGATGGCCTGCGTTGGGCCAGAGTGCTGTGGTTTTCTGGAGGCCCCCAAGGAGGAAGTGCGGCTTCCCGTCATGCATTGCATCCGGCCCTGGTGGGCGGGCCTCCTACTTCCCCTGCTGGGTGCTGGCCCTGCGGGGCTGGGCAAGTCAACCCCGCGCCTGCCCCAGGACCAGCCCCAGGTCACCCCGAAACCCAGTGCAGGGAGCCGGGGGCCCTTACAGAGGCAACCCTGAGACCCGCCGCAAGGTCCACCAGGAGGCCCGCTGGAGCCCAGCCAGCACTGACTCCGGAGGTCCTCCCCCTGGTCCATTGCGGCCCAGCTTGGGGGTGTGGCTCAAAGCAGCCATCCGGGCGGCCAAGCCAAGTAGACACTTCTGGAGCTTAGGGTAGGGGCTGGGCCTGCCCTCAGGAGGTACTCATTCAAGACCAACTTCAAAGTTCTCCAGCTCTAAGGTATAGGAACACCAGCCCCATTGAACAGAGTTTTCAAACGAGGGCCAAGACTCATTTGTTTCCGAAAGCTAAGTTAGCTATATGATCAGCGCTGGAAAATGTGATTTCCACTCAGCACGAGTATTATTGTATGGGAAAAGGTGTTTCACTTACTTGGGTATACATACTGAGTTGCCAAGTAAAATGTACTTCTTATTTCAGGTTGCAGTTTTTATTTAAAGATGGAAAGCCTCTATCAGGTTGGCTGTAAGCCTGGAACTGGTAGGGATGGAGTGCAGAAGGGGGACAGGACTCCAGACCTGATTTGAAAGGGAGGAACAAATGAGGTAGAGGTAGAAATGGGAGTCCTTAGGAAAGGAGAGGATCTTATTGAAAAAACTGAGGGGGAGAGTATGGAGTTTGTGCTGGGGGTGGAGAGCAAGTTTTCCTAGCTGGATAAGCTAGTACACAATGTACTAAAAAGAGGCAGAATGTGAAGACAGGCACAGCTTGTAAAAATTGGGGTGGGACTACTGAGATTACAACTGTTGCTTTTCTAGGTAAAAGGTCTCCAAATGGAAGTTACTCGCTTACTCTCTGGCCTGTTTGAGGAGATAGCTGGAAATTAGGACACTAGATTTGGAGGAACTGTTTACTCAAGGATTTTACAATGCAGGTAAAATTCCCTTAAGGAAGGGAAGAGGGTCAAAATACACTTCCTAAGGAGTGGAGAGTGAAGCTGGAGTCCTGAGACAAAATTAGGGACTCATGTCTGCTATTGTTTTCCAGGTCATTTCCCCAAATAGACATACTGCACTCAGGGTCAACAGTGTGATAGGCATTGCTGAGTGTTGGGAAGCCAAAGATGAATTTAAAAATGTGATTCCTGACCTTGGATGCTAAATGTCTGGAGGTGGAGAAAAGTTGGTAGTCAGAGGATTATAATGTTATGTTATGTATGTTATTTTATTATTATTATTTAAAGATTTATTTTAGGGGAAGCCAGGATGGCTCAGTGGGTTAAGCGCTCACTTTGCAGCGCCAGGGACCAGGGATCGAATCCCGGCCCCGGCCCCGGCACGTGCGGAACCATATGCTGAACTGGGAGCTCCCCCAGTTCAGTTCTCTCTCTGTCTCTGTCTCTGTATCTCTCTCTCTGTCAAAAATAAAAATAAATAAATAAAATATAAAAAAAAGGTTTATTTTATTGTTTTGCGAGAAGGTGAGAGAGACATAGACAGAGAGAAGGGGGGAGGGCCCAGAGCAATCTCCATAGGTGTACATCATTAGTTTCTTGACATAGTTTCATTCCACACAAGTGGATGTAGGGCTGTGCAGGCGGGAACCAAACCTTTGCAGCCATCCTTGTACTTACCAGTTGCACCGCAGTTCAGCGTGTGGGGTTACAATGGGCTGGGGCTGGGAATTGGATCCTGGACCTCATGATTGTGAGGCAAGCGCTCAACCCCTGAGCTATCCCAGTATCCCCCTGTTATATATGTTATTAATTTACAATAAAGATATGACATTTTTAGGTAATAGGTCAATAGGGTTTATTCTGAATGTTAGCTGTGAGTATGGTCTAGAAGAGGCAGAGTGAAGAAAATGGAAGGACTTGATGTTGGGTGGGGAAAGGTGGGGAGAAGCCCCAAGAATGGTGGAACTGTGGGGACAACTGTGAAAAGATGGTGATAACAGGTGTGTGACTAGCAGGAGTGACCTGTGTCACTCTCAATAATCCATAGCATCCTTAGCAGTGGAGCCCACCCATTCTCTCCTAAGCAATAAGAAACTCTCTTCAGTGCCAGTCACTTAGGAACTGAAATTGATGGCCACCAAATCATGTACTATTAAAGCAGAAACAATCTGTAGTTAACTAATAGGGCAATTGAGTCACAGAAGAGACTGGCAACGTGCCCAAGGTCACTCATTCTTCAGTAGTAGAACTGAGATTGGGAATACAGGCATTCTGATGCCAGCCCAGCCTCTTGTAGTGTGTGAGGGCTGTACAGAAAGTACCCAGTCATGTAGCTGTTCTTGTTATAGTGACAATGGCTGGATTTTTATGGACAGCCCTCGTATACTATTCTAGAGGCCTCTGCTGACATAGCAGCCTACAAGTTCCAGGACTGGTCTTAACTGGTTTCTCCTGCTGTAATAACTGCCCTGGTCCCTTGTGTCTGGTCCTTGGTGATTGCTGTAGGAAGCTGCTTCTCATCCTCTTACCCTTCTCTCAGTTCCCTCTTCACTTTATCGTAGGCCATTCTAACAGACTGAGCCCTGGTGAGGATAGGGCAAATTATCAGCTTCCCAGTTCTCTGTGGTTTCGAGAACCCTGGATCCGGTTGCCTATTTTAGCCCCAGCCTTGAAGTGCTGGCTCGTACTTATTTTGAGGCCCCATATTATTGTCTCCTCTTCCTTTTTGTTCTGCTTCTTCTCCTCAGTCTTTTCTTTGTTCAACATTCTTCTTTTCTCCTTTTTTTCACCCTATTCTTTTCTTCCTAGTCTCCTTTCTAATTTGTTGCATTGTCAGCTGGCATCTGACCTACCACCAAATCCTATACTCCTATCTCTAGTGTTTCCTAGTATGAAGTTGTCAGCACCCAGAAATTTGGGGTGAGCACCTGTTCTAGGCACTGAAGGGGGAAACGAGAAGGAGGAGCCCACAGAGTACCTGGGTGAGTCAGGGCACATTTAGTCACTCAGGAATATTTATCAGCACTCTGTGCCTTTGAATATAGCAAATATGCAGAGGAGGGGGGCAAATGGGCAGATGAATGGATAGGCAGATCCTAAAATAATGCAAAAAGGATAATATAAAACCCTACCATTTGGCTTAGTTTGTGAACTGGTAGAGGTGGCAGCAAATGGAAGAACTGGCCAAGAAATGTGTAGAAATTCAACTTGAGTCCTATATCTGCACTTCTGGAGGGCTCAATTACAAATAAAAAAACACAGGATGACAATGTCTATGCAGTTTTATTTGCTTTTCTGTGTCTGGCTCAATAGTCCTCTAGAATGTTTTTTCCTTGATGGCCTCAAGTCCTGCTGTGGATCAAAGAATCTTCTTGGGATGGCTGTTGTACTCAGGAAGATGTTCAGTTGTTGGCAATGACCTGAAGGAAGAGCCAATTATATCCATAGTCAGTTACTTCTGCTCATCTCTTTTTTTTTTCTTTTTTTGCCTCAGGGCTTCTAGTTGAATATGGCCCTGTACTGGGTTTATGGGCAGTTAAGAGGGTGGGCAGCAGGAAGTAGATCTCAGCTTTGTCAGGACAGTTCAATGTTATAGGGACTCAGTGGCAAGGACAGACTTTGAAATGGTTGTGAGTCAACATTCATGCCACAAGACTCCAGAATGTGTTTGAAGGCTAGGTTGGATGATTGCAAGGCTCCTGGACTAGGTCAGTTGTACAGAGTCTCACCTAACCCTCAAGCATTGTTTAAAGTGGTAAAACCTTTTTCCAAAGGGTGGAGAAAATTTACATAATGTCCTTAAAAAGAGCTTGTGGGAGAGAATGGTAGTGCCTCTTCCCTTGCCCAGGAGTGTGCAGGCCATCTGAAGCTGTTCTTCCCTTGGCTTTAGGACAGCACTGATAATGTGCCTGGTTCAGATCTGTTGTTACCACTGTCTTACCCTAAGGAGTAAACAATATGGTAAGGGCTGCTTTGTGGATATGTGAAGGGAAACTCAGGATGGCAGCATTATTGAGGGAATGTGCACTATGAAGGGAAAGAAAAGGAGTAAAAAAATGAAGGTGGTAAGGAGGATGCTGGCTTCCCCTGCCCAACATTTGCTCCCCAACCCAGTGCATGGGTCTCCAGGTGACAACCCATCATTTGAGAGAACTCACATTATTCATCCAAGAGATGTAAGCAGATACCCGGGTGAAGACTGTGGGCTTCCTGGAGACATTACAGCCCTGGCTGGACACAAAGCTGGTCACTCCGTGGACAGCATACTGGCCATTCACCAAGCAGTTGAGGGGACCCCCAGAATCACCCTGTAAGGAAGAAAAACAGAGCCCTAAAATTCCAGATATTTTTGTCTTTGGGCCTTTCATTTTGCTTATACCATGTTTACCCCCATCTCTGTTTGTAAAATTCTGTATGGTTTTAAAACTAATTCAAAACACCACTTTCTTCATATCCCCACAATCAAGATGAATCTCATCTTCCTTTCTAAATAATCACAGTACTTCTTCCTTTCTTTTGCAGTGTTTATATCATGTTCTGCCTTGTATTTTGGTTTCATAATTTGTTTCTACCTCCCACACATATCTATGAGCTTGAGACAGGAGCTATGTCTTGCTGATATTTTTCCTTTCCACAATGCTAGCATAGAACTTTGAACATCTTAAGCCTAATAGCTTTACTGACTGAAATTGAATCTAGGATGGAAGAAGTAGGGTGTTCTAGTGACTGCTTTATTCCCATTATTTAGACTAATGGGTCTAATTAGATTTAATTTTTAGACACAGGTCAGGTATTCAACATATATTAAACTAAAATGGTATTAAATGGAGAGAAGGTGATGTTTTGGATAGTGGTTACATGCTCAAGCTTAGAATCAGAGGAACCTGGGTTTCTAGAATATGACCTTGACACTCTTCTTCTTACCCATTTCCCAGAATGCCAGTTCTATAATTCCAGACATAAAATTGGAAGATATTTCTCTTGAAAATCTGACTAGCACAAGAGGGAAGACCTAAAGGTACTAACATTGGAGGTCCCCCAATGAAATGGCCCAGCCAGATCACCTGACAAATCAGTTCACTATAGATGAACCCCACCTAAGGCTCAGAGCTACCTATCAGCTTTTTATCACCCTACTCTGAAATAAGAGCAGATGGTCGAGGATTACCAAACATTTGAAAAATGCCTCTAATATAAAAATAAAGATCAAAACAAAGAGACAAAAAAAATAAAGGAAATGAAGACAACCAAGATTATGCAGGGGGAAGAAAACAAGCAATAAAACTATGATTAATATTGCATCCATGGTACAAGAACAGCATGCTATTAAACAGAACACTCAGAAAACAAAAAGAAATTTTGAATTTCTTTGGAAATTATGAATATGATAGTAGAAATGAAAGATTGGAAGGATTGAAAGATAAAGTACAACAAACAAAATATAGGTAGAGAAAATAATAAACTAAGAGGACCAATTTAGGAGGTAATACGTGAATAACAAATTCTAGAAAGAGAAATTAAAATGGAGGGAGGAGATCATCAACAACAACAAAACAAAACATTTTCAGAAATAAAGCTCTGGAGTTCCCAGAGTGGAAAAAACCTAGTAAGTGTCCCTCACAGTGAATACAAATAGACCCATACCAAGACATAGAATACTAGGGACAAGAGAAGATAAGATAGGTCACTTACAAATTAGTGGAGAATGTGGGGTTGAATTAATAAGTTGAGTATATATTTTATTATGCAAATAAAAGATAATTATTATTTTTCAGGGAAAACAAAATTATGCAGGAATTGAAAAGTAATACTAGAGTATATGGTTTGGTTGAGAATAGCAGTTTATATAGTCACAATAAACACTAAATGTTAATCTAATCAAAATTATTTTGGGAGGTTGAGGTGGTGATAGGAAAACTTCATGCTTAGGGGCATATGTGTGTAAAGGAGAGATTTTTCATCCAGACCCATATGACCCTTGCCTGAACTGAAAAATTAAACATCAATGTAACTATATTTCAGAGAGGTATGGATGTAGACACCAAAAGAATCAGTGGAAAATATTTGAAAGGGGTCCCTTCTGGGGAGTGGGAACTCAAGAGATAGATGGAACACAATGACTCTTCTTTTACATTATTAAGCTTCATAGTTTTATTTGCCACCTTAAGCAACTTAATGCATATAGCTTCAATAAGAATTAACTTAAAAAAAAAAAAAAGAATTAGGGAAAGAGACCAAAAATTCAATTGGGGATAATTTTTATAAAAAGAAACTAGGGGATGCTGGGATGGCTCAGCTGGTTGAGTGCCTGCCTTGCAACCCCAGGGTCCAAGGATTGAGTCCTGGTCCCAGCCCATGTGGGCCCATATGCTGAACTGGGGTGTGCTTCCCATGTGGGAGGCCCCCAGTTTGGTTCCCACCAGGGCATGCCTCACATGTGGGAGGCCCCCACCCAGCCTGGCGCAGCATCGTGCCCACCTGTGTGGAATGAATCCATGTTGAAAACTGATGATGTACAACTATGGAGACTGTTCTGGGCCCTCCCCCTTCTCTCTTTGACTATCTCTCTGTTTCTCTTTCTCTGTCGAAAACAATAAAATAAATCTTTAAAACAGTACCTCTGGTCAGCCTTTATAAATAAATAAATTAATTAAATTGACCACTAAATAAATAGAAAGAAAGAAAAGACCTAGCTGTACCCCACCCTAACTACTGCTTAGGAAAAGCTGTTTTCTTTAGATTATTGTACTCAAAACAAACAAAATAACCTAAATCTCTTCCACCCAAATTCTAATAGGAAATTCAGAGTGCTATTTCTGAGCTAGAGAACTGGAAAGTCATTGAATTGTATGTGATACTATATGGTCTTATGGTAATTGACCTTAAAAGAAACAAAGGCTGCGGAGAGATGGAGGATATAGTTGAGAATTTTACAACAGAGGGAAGAGCTGGAAAAAAGCTCAGAAGCAGTGGGTGGATGGAGGTGAGAGGGGCTCAGTGAATCTACTCTGAGGAAAAGTATTGGGGATCCAAAAGTCTGAACACCCAGAAGACACACTGTTTGGGAAACTTCAGTTGGGAAGGGTCCCACATACACAACTGTCTCAGAATCTCAGTTTGGAGTTGTAGGCAGAAGAAAACAATACTCCAGTGTTTCAGTATTCAAGGCCCTGGGAGAGAGCAAAGGGAAGTGAATACACTCAGAAAGGTTAACCTTTGAGTTGTTATAGGTGAAGCTGGCTAGTGAGGATCTGGAAGAGGTTGCCTTATGCATTAGTCTCTTATTTTTTGCCCCTCCTGCATGTAGGGTTCTTAGGATACAGGACTCTTATTATACTGGGAGAGCTCTGGGAAAACTGTGATGAGCTGGTTAGCTTACTTCCATAGTTCTAAATATTCAAAAAATAAATCTTTTGATTCTATTTTAGCCAGCCTACTAGACTCCTGCTGGCTTCTTTTTTTTTTTTTATCTTTTCACATTTATAGAGAGAAATTATCTTTTTGTCTTCAGTGCATAGTTATTTCTATTTTACTTTTTGACAGATAGAGAGAGAGATAGAGACAGAGACAGTTAGAGAACCAAACTGTGGGAACTCCCCAGTTCAGCACGTGGGTCCTGCCTGGGCCGGAGCCGGGATTCGATCCTCGGTCC
>PVKE010030243.1:0-19754 GCA_004027555.1 Craseonycteris thonglongyai
AGCCTCTGAGCCCAGAGCTGGACAGGGAGTGGCTGTACTGGGAGCTGAGCCGGCTGACCTATGGCGTCACCCGGCTGGGCCCCTACGCCCTGGACCAGGGCAGTCTGTACGTCAGTGGTGAGTGGCTGCCATCTTGTTTTTGCATCTCATCGAGTCCCACATTCTCCTGCTTCATTCCTCCCTTTGCCTCCTCCCTCTCTCTGCTCACCTTACCTTCTTGTCCCTGTGCAGGTTACACCCACCAGACCCTGGCCACCACCCTCCGCAGTGAGTACTCTGAGGTTTAGAAGTCTCTACAACCCTGTAAGTCCCAGCCCTTAGGCCTGGGAGAGGCCAGGAGCCTGCTTCCTCCACTCCCCACCCCTACTCCACACTTAGCCTCTTAGGAGCAGGGACCAGAACCCAAGAAATCCCAAGTAGCCACTCCCTCCCTGGTGTCTCCAAGGTGATGTGATGAATCCCTGTACTAAGCTCATGGGTTTTGTTCTCCAGTGTCTGCGGTGGCCACAGTTTCTGCCAGGATCCTCACTCCTTTCTTCAGTTCTACAGGTGGGCATTCTCTTCTCTGAAGCTGCTCCTAGTGATTGCTGTTGGGTTCTAATTGTAGGATGTAGAGGAGGTGTAGAGTAAGCTTCAATCAGGAGAGACCAAGGCTGACTCCTGAGTATATGACAGGGCCTACCAGGTCCCTGCAGGTTTTTGAAAAGCAGCCCTAAGCCATTCTCTACAACCTGTTTATGAAACCTATAGGTAGCCCCTGACTTCTAAATCACCCCACAAGCCTTGGAAGAGTAGAAAGCAGAAACGTTCACTGAAAGTAGGTTTGTCCAGTGGCCAGTTTGCCAGAGCCAACTCAGTAAAGGATCCATTCCCCAGTCTACCCAATCAACCAACTTGTTTTGAGGAGGCTTTGTGAATATATTGAGTAGATATGACTTTATTCTTCTTATAATATCTTTATGAATATGTTCCTTGTGAATATAAATAGTTGACCTTTAACAACTGAATTTGAGCTATGCAGGTCCACTTACATGTGAATTTATTTCAATAAATACTTCTGCTGTTTTTGATCCATGGTTGGGAGTTTGTGCAGAGGGCCAACTGCATGCATTGATGTACTATTTTATATAGGGGCCTTGAGCACCCACAGATTTTGGTATCCATGGAGATTCCTGGAACCAGTCCCTCTCAGATACCGAGGGACAACTTAAGTTTTTTTGGGGGATCAAAAGTTATACATGATTTTCAACTATGTGGAGATCAGTGCACCTAAACTTCACATTGTTTAAGTCAATAGATAGTCCTTCTGACTATATATAGTCAACACATATAGGAATGTCACTTTAGCATCATTTTAAGAAATGTGCAATTTATTGAAGTCTAGAGACCATGGGGTTGTTTCTACATTTCATGAATATTTTGTGTGTGTTTGTTCTACCCCCAACTTTTTATAATGAGAACTGTCAATAATAGCAGCATTGTTCAAAGAAGAGTGCAAGACACATCCAGGTGTCTGCCCCAGTTGTTAACATTATGTCTTAGTTGTTTTTGCATGTAGTTCTGCTGATACCTGACATGTGCATTCCTAAGCTATGCTATGCAAAATCACAATGAAAACCACAGGGTTTATGCCAAAAACAGGATTGGGGTCAACACTCAAATACCTTATCAGTGACATAGAAAATAGGAATTTAATAAAATGGCAATTTTATGTATGTTGAATGGTTAAGAAATACATAAACACTAAAAAAATATATAGCACTTCACCCTGAAACAGATCTGATATTTGCTTGTCGAAGTGCCTATCACAAGGATTGAAGCTGTGAGTTATCATGGAGAGGTTTGGAAAAAAGGTTACTTGAAGTCAGCCAGAAAGGCAGAACCCAAGATGAATGTAGGTATCCCTCATCACTAACCTGGGGTGCTGATTGAATTGGTAGATGTTTGGGCTGTGTCCATGCATTTTGTGTGGCTTGTGTAGCTAGGTTTAGCTGGGAACAGTTTTCTGCTTTCAACTAGTTTTTCTGTTGTGTGTCTTGCAGATGAAAGTACACATGAGCAAACATGAAATTTACATTATGTTTCAATTGTTCCCTGTTGTATCAATGACCCTGAAAAAAATTCTGTTTTAAAACAAGCATTATAATAGCAATGACTGTACATCGATGTCGACATAATTTTTTTTCTGAACCATTTGGAAGTTCTAAATATTATGATACCCCACCATTAAAAATTCCCTAAGAATCACCAAAAATCAGGACATTCTCTTATGTTACCATAACACCACACTCCACTTAATGTAGACTCCATGTTCTAATTTCTCCCAAATGTCTCTCTTGTTTATAGGTGGCTTTTTTTCAAACCTGGTATCACAAGCTTTCCTTACTGTCTTTTTTAGTGTTTTTGATTTAGAGTAATCCTATTAAGGACCCCCACCCTATTTTTGTTAATCTTGAAATTGACTTCTAAAGGTAGCAGAACAGAATTTGGCCTTGTCTGTTGCTTTAAATATACTTTTTCTTTATTTTAGTTTTTAAATAATTTTTTTTTCAATTAGAGTTGACATACAATATTATATTAATTTCAGGTGTACAATACAGTGACTAGAAATTTATGTAACTTACGAAGTGATCACCCGGATAAATCTAGTACCCATCTTACACATACAAAGCTATTATAATAATATTATTGACTATATTCTCTATGCTGTACTTTATATTCCTATGGCTATTTTGTAACTACCAATTTGTACTTCTTAATCCCTCCACATTTTTTTTTTAAAGATTTATTTTTATTGTTTTAACAAAGAGAGAGAGATACAGAGACAGAGACAGAGAGAAGGGGGAGGGCCCAGAACAGTCTCCATAGCTGCACATCATTGGTTTTTCCACATAGTTTCATTCCACAGATGGGCGAGGCTGCACAGGGCAGGAACTGGGCCGGGGTCTCGCCCCGGTGAGAACTGAACTGGGGGCACTCCCCAGTTCAGCATATGGGTCAGCACGGCCGGGGCTGAGATTTGATCCTCAGTCCCTGGGGCTGCAAAGTGAGCGCTTAACCCACTGAGCCATCCCGGCTTCCCCAAAATTATTTATTTATTTATTTATTTTTGACAGAGAGTGAGAGAGAGAGAGATACAGAGATATAGAGAGAACTGAACTGGGGGAGCTCCCAGTTCAGCACATGGGTCCGCACGGGCCGGGGCCGGGATTCGATCCTTGGTCCCCGGCGCTGCAAAGTGAGCGCCTAACCCACTGAGCCATCCCGGCTTCCCCCCCCTCCACATTTTTAACCATTTCCCTAACCACCCTCCCATTTGCCAATCTTTAGTTTGTTCTCGGTATCTATGAGTCTGTTTCTATTGTTTGTTTGTTTTTTGTTCTTTAAATTCCACATATGAGTGACATGTACCTTTAACATTTCTTGTATACAGGTTTGGTGGTGATGAACTCCTTTAGCTTTTTTTTTTTGTCTAGGAACCTCTGTATTTGTCCTTAAATTCTAAATGATAGCTTTCCTGGGTAGTGTAATCTTGGGTGTAGGTCCTTGCTTTTCATCTCTCTGAATATTTCATGCCAATCCCTTCTGACCTGCAAAGTTTCTGTGGAGAAATCAGCTGACAGTCTTATGGGAGCTCCTGTGTAGGTAACTAACTGCTTTTCTCTTGCTGCTTTTAAGATTATTACTTTTTTTTTGTCTTTAACTTTTAGCATTTTAATTATGCTATGTCTTGGTGTGGGCCGCTTTGGATTCAACTTGTTTGGAACTATCTGTGTTTGTGTCTATTTCTTTCACCAGGTTAGGAAAGTTTTCCATCATTATTTCTTCAAATAGATTTTCAATTCCTTGCTCTCTCTCTTTTCCCCATAAAATACCCAGGCATGGGCACCCCTCTCTTTTACATCCAAGATGATAGGGTTCCCCCAAGCAGGTAGGGGCTGGGTCCCAGTCACCCTTTGCCCCACATCTGGTCGAACACTGACACAGGGCGTGGCCTGTCCTCCCCCTCCCTACTGCAGCTGCTGGCCCTGCCCCAGTGTCCTTCACTCTCAACTTCACCATCAGCAGCCTGCACTACACGGAGGACATGTGGCCCGGCTCTGCAAAGTTCAAAGCCACAGAGGCGGTTTTACAACACCTGGTGAGAGCCCTTTGCTGCCCACTTCTCTTTTTCCAATTATTCCCCTTCCTCTTTCAGTCTCCTTGCTATACTTTTGAAGGATATGGAGGGCTGGGGAGGCAGACAGTTCCAGGTGGAACTGCCACAGACAAGTGGTATGACTTTGGAGTGGTGATTGGCCTTTTGGTGTCACTTCCTCATCTGCAAAACTGAGGCAGTAAAAGCACTTATCTCCAAGGGTCCTTTTGAGAATTCGATGTGGTGTGAGATGATTAGGGAGCTATTGTTTTATTTTAAAATATTTTGGTTTTTTACTTTATTTTCTAAGATTTTTATTAAAATAATGCTAACATACAATATTATATTAGTTTCAGGTATACACCATAGTTATTCAACATTTATATATCTAAAGAAGTGACTACCATAAGTCCAGCAACCATCTGCACCATGTAATACTATCAAAGTATTATTGACTATTCCCTATGCTGTATATTATATCCCCATTACTATTTGTTTTATCCCTGGAAATTTGAACCTTTTATTCCTCTTTACTTTCCCCTGCTTATTTTTCTAATTTTTCAACTATAGTTGACATTCAGTACTATTTTATGTTAGTTTTGGGTGGTTAGCATAGTGGTGAGACAGTTCTATATAATTTATGAAGTGATCCTCCTGACTATGATGCTTAGTTTTATGTTTATTTTTTATCCGCCACTCTTTCCTCTTCAGCTCAGGCCCTTGTTTGCCAACAGTAGCATTGGTTCACTCTACACTGGCTGCAGGCTGACAACATTGAGGTGAGACCTCCTCTTTGGCTTGCTTTACGAGGTGTAGTGAGGTGCAGGCTGCTGGGCTGCCCAGGGCCTGAACTAGGGTGAAGTCAGTGAGGTTCCTTGGACACAAAATTTAAGGCACCAATCCTTAGGTGTTAGCCCTGTGCTTGAACAACCCTGAGTGTTTTCACATCCGTAAGTATTCTATGTGGGCACGTTGCCTGTCTCACCTCATGTAGCCCTGTACTCATGCTGTGACTGCTCTTTCTCATCCTAAATCCAATCAGACAGTCAGACTTGCAAGATCTGAATGGGCCACTTGTGACTTTAGTCTTAACTTAGAAGGATGTGGACAGGAAACCGCATGCCAGCAGGGCAGTGCTGGGCATTCATTCATTCATTCATTCATTTTGCAGGAATGCATTTGATAGTCCAAGGGCTATTCTTTTGACATTCCAAGTGACCATCCATGTGCAAAGAAATAAAATCTCAATGAATAGGGACCTAAGCCACCTTGGTTTAGAAATACCATGTCCCCAAGGGGAACCAATAGCTCTTGTAACAGTCCTGTCCACTTAACAGGGTCACCCCACACTCAAGGGAGCCCAAAGCTATAGCTTCCTGCTGGGTATTGATGTCTATTTAAGGTCCTCTTAGGAAAGATGCAGGTCATCAACCAGGGGTCACCTTCACCACAAGCAGCATCACCAGACAATGCAACTGACATTGCACCTTGATCAAGTTCCTAGGAGACCAGAGATAGAAACAGCTTAGCTCTAGGTCACTTCCATCCTGCTGAAGTGCAAGGATGTTTCTCCCTGATAATGCTCTCTGGCAGTGCAACCTGCTGGATCTCCCAGGTTATCCTTCAGGACCAGTTCTTCCTGCTGTCCCAGACAGATGGTAATGAAGCAGGCAGGTGGATGACGGTCTCTGCTATGCAGCGTCTCATGTTCAGATGCTCAGGTCTAGAAATTGGGTTGGCTTAGCTTTCCAAGAGCTGGTAAGTCTTTGTTTAGAGCTGCTATCCTATTTCACTGTGTGGATGTTCTATAAACATTTAATTTTATAATTAATGAATTAATGAACACTTAATGTACATGGCAGGAGGGCTGGTTATTTTATATCAGTCATCTCTGGATTTCATCACACTCTAGCAACAATCAGCAACAATGTGGAGATTACAGCAATCTCCACACTGCAAAGATGGGAGAACTGAGTCAGAGAAGCTTATATGGATTATTCAACAGATGACAGAACTAAGGTTGAACTGATAGTCGCCTGACTCTAAAACATCCACTCTGGTTTTTTTGTGGCTCAAAGATGCTCCTCCTCTTGTGAGAAACTCATGCCTGGCCCAGGAGAGCCAATGAGTAAGCATCAGCATACACAAGTGAGCTGAGAAAATGATGTCCTACCAGGATGTCTCTGTCCTGTCCCCATATCCATGTCCTTCTCTCCCCAGGCCTAAAAAGGGTGGAGCAGCCACTGGAGTTGACGCTATCTGCATGCATCGTCCTGACCCTGAAGGCCTCATGCTGGACAGGGAGCGGCTCTACTGGGAGCTGAGCCAACAGACCCACAGCATCACCTGGCTCGGTTCCTATGTTCTGGATAGGGACGGTCTCTATGTCAATGGTGAGCATCTGGTGGTGACAGTGGTCTTCTTTCTACTGCATCCCAGGTGGATTCTCCTGTTGATGCTCTGAGCTCTGGCCAGAGAATACACGCATATCTTCTTCATATTTCCCTCTCCTTACTCTTTCTTTCAGATCCCTTTCCCCCACCACGTGTGTACACATCATACACAGAGAGGCAGAAAGTCAGAGACAGGTTATAGGAAGCACAACCCACTGTCTGGAAGGAGCACTTCTTTTTTATTTTTTTAAAGATTTATTTTATTGTTTTTGACAGAGATAGACAGAGACAGAGACAGAGAGAAGGGGGAGGGCCCAGAGCAGTCTCCATAGTTGTACATCATCAGTTTTTGACATGGTTTCATTCCACACAGGTGGGTGGGGGCCGCTCAGGGTGGGAACCAGGCTGGGAACCTCCCTAGAGCCAGGGGATGAACCCGGGGGTGGTGGTGGGGGGGTGGAGAGGACTGAGCATGGGGTCTCCCTCATGGGAAGCACATCCCAGTTCAGCATATGGCTCTACACAGGCCAGGGCTGGGATTCGATCCTCAGTCCCTGGGGCTGCAAAGCGAGCGCTTAACCCGCTGAGCCATCCTGGCTTCCTTGGAACACAACTTCTTGATGGCTTCTACTCTTCCACCAATGTTCCAACCTCTTTATCCCTTCCTGAACCCTTTCAAATATCCCACCTCACTCTTACCCACTCTCTGCAGGTTACACCAGACCAGCCTTGACTGCCATCCCCAGTGGTAAGAGTTCAAACCCTAGACAGCCTCACAATTCTTTTGGGGAGCAGCTCATCTCTCCTCCCTATGTCTAAGGCCTTAGGGGTGGGAAGGAAGCCTTAGGGCACTGGTTATACCTGCCCCCAGCTTGTGTGACTCAGCTTGGACATCAAGGCCCCCGTCTATGGCATCTCCAAGGTGAGGCTGCATCATTCTCATTTCTGATGTTTCTCCTCAGTTTCTGTGACTTCCACACCCTCCTTGGGAACTTCAGTGGCTTTAGTCTCCTCCAGCTCTACAGGTAAGAGCTTCTCTCCATGACCACTTACATGCCTCTGTGCTACACAGTGAGAAGGCAAGAGCGTATGCAGAGGTAGGCCACAGCAAGGGGGCAGTGTGGGTAAGATAAATCTGGGGGTCTATGCCCTCATCATAAACCAGTCCAACTCCATTCCTGTATTAGGAGAGCTCTGGCTCCTAGTTTTCAATCCTAGACTGAAGGAGTAGCTCCTGTAAATCCACCCTTTGCTTTCTATTAAAGTTCTGTATCAGTTAACCTTTACTGTATAACGAACTACCCCCAAATTTGCTGGGTTAAGGCAATCATTTTTCACTTCTCATACGTAGACAGGTCAGCAGTGCAGGCTTTCTGATCTGCACTAGGCCTCCTCGTGTGTCTGCAGCCACCTGCTGGTTAGCCAGGTGACTGCTTCCAGAGGAGGCCGGACTGCTGGGTGGGATGACTCAGTTCTCCTTCACGTGGCCTCATCATCCAACCGACTAGCTCCTGCTCATTTATATGCTGGTCCTAGAGAGGCCAAGCCTCAGTGCTCAAGTGCCTTTCAAGACCCTTCTTGTATCACATTGTTCGTGTTCCATTGGCCAAAGCAAGTCACAGCCACGCCAGAGTCAAGAGCTTGTGAACTAGGCTCTCGTCTCTTGGTGGAAGGGCTGGGAGACCACCTTGCAAGGGTGTAGATGCAGGGAGGTGAAGAACTGCTGGCCACTTTTATAATCTACCCCCAAGTGACATGCCAGGGACCAACTTTTGACCATGTTAGTCTTACGGGACCTGAAGTTTGGGGGTCAGTTAATGAGATCACATCCAGTGGTACACTCTGAACAAATTCCCAGTTTCACCTTCTGCTAGAATAGAATGGAAATAGTCATGGGCAAATCCAGGACCAACTCCCAAAGGACAGAGACTAAAGGGCTCAGCAGAGAGAGCAGACATGAGTGATAACAATGGCAACAAAACTACGAAAGCAGCATTCACTGATAGTCTCTGATAATAGGGTCTCTGCTCTATGTGCATGACCCTCGACTTCTGTGGGTAGACACTGCTATTTCTCCATGTAAGAGAGGCATACACTGGTTCTGGAGGGCTCAGTGGTTTTCTGAGGCCACACAGTCAGTACAAGGGCAGGATTCAACCCTAAGTCATTCAAACGCTAGAGCCTGAGCTTCTGCACTAATAGCTGTGTGGCCTTGGGAAGTGACTTAACCTCTCTGAAACTCATATTTATTTTCTGTCAGTTGGATACACCTTCAAGGACTGTGTGAGGATGACATGAGATATTTGATGGAAAGGGCTTAGCATAGAGTAAGCTCTTACCAAACTTTAGCTGTTATTATTGATAGTGTTTTCATTGTCATTATTATCATTCACATCATTAGTGTCTTTCAAAATAAAGTTTTCCATTCTGGGATGAGACATTTTAAGTTCTTGCACCAGATGTGAACATCAGACTTCTCACTGCCCCTGACACCTACATCTAGCTCAGAGAGTAACTTGGGGCATGCCCTTTTCTCTCTCAACCTCACTGCAGTCACTGCCTCTGCCCTGGTGCCATTCACCCTGAACTTCACCATTACCAACCTGCACTACACGAAGAACATGCAGCCTCCGGGCTCAGTGAAGTTCAACAAAATAGAGAAGATCCTTCAGTGCCTGGTGAGGGTCCTGCCCACCTCATTCTTGCACTGCCCACTGATGTCAGCCCTGCCTGCCTCTCTGATGCCCATTCATCTCTCCCAGCCTCCCAACTGGTGCCATCCCTGCCCATCTGATCCCAGCCCTGTCCCTGTCCTTCCCTATCAGTCCCTCTACTCATCTCCCTCTCCTTCTTCAATAGCTCAGACCCTTGTTTAAGAACACCAGGGTCGGCCCCCTCTACTCCATCTGCAGGCTGACTTCGCTCAGGTAAGACCACCAAGATGCCTCAGTGAGGCACAGCGGAGAACTTTTATCCACAGTGCCGTGGGGTTGTCCTCCCTTTGGCTTTATTTATTTATTACAGTTTTTCACAGAGACAGACAGAGAGAGAGAGAGAGAGAGAGAGAAATACAGAGACACAGAGAGAACTGAACTGGGGGAGCTCCCCAGTTCAGCATATGGGTCTGCATGGGCCGGGGTTGAGATTCAATCCTCGGTCCCCGGTGAGCACTTAACCCACTGAGCCATCCTGGCTTCCCTCCTTTGGCTTTAGCACTTTCCAGCTCCCTGACTGAAACAACCATTATCCTGAAGGTTTCTGGCCCCTAGTTTCTGTTCTGGACCTTCCCGTCCTTCTGAACCTCAAATCTCACTCACAAGATTTAATAGAAACAAAATGGTAGAACATAGCAACCTGAAAGTATGCACCAAATTTCTTCATAAAGGATGCATCTCGGGAAGCCGGGATGGCTCAGTGGGTTAGGCGCTCACTTTGCAGCCCCAGGGACTGAGGATCAAATCCCGGCCCCAGCCCGTGCTGACCCATATGCTGAACTGGGGAGTGCCCCCAGTTCAGTTCTCACCGGGGTGAGACCCCGGCCCAGTTCCTGCCCTGTGCAGCCCCACGCCCACCTGTGGAATGAAACTATGTGGAAAAACTGATGATATGCAACTATGGAGACTGTTCTGGGCCCTCCCCCTTCTCTCTGTCTCTCTCTCTGTCAAAAACAATAAATAAATCTCTAAAAAAAAAAAAAAAAAAGAAGGATGCATCTCCGTTTCACAACAAATACACCTACGGCCTACTGGCTCCTAACCCCATACTGCACATAGTATTTCTTTTTAAATTAAATCTATTATGATGACATTGGTTAATAACATTATATAAGTTCCCAGTGTACAATTCTATAATATATCATGTGCATATTGCATTGTGTGTTCACCACCCAAAGTCTAGTCTTCTGTCACCATATATTTGACCTCCCCCTGTCCTCTTCCCCTACTTACCATACTACTGTCTGTATCTATGAGTTTGCCTTATTCCCCACAAAGGAATGAAATCTCATGGTTCTTGTCCTTTTCCATCTGACTTATTTTGCTTAGCATGATACTTTCAAGATTCATCTGTTTTGTTGCAAATGGCAGTATTTTATCTTTTCTTATGGCTGAGTAGTATTCTATTGTATATATGAATATGTACCACTTCTTTGTGTAGTCCTCTATTGATAGACATTTAGATTGCTTTTATATCTTGGCCATTGTAAACAATGCTGCAATAAACGTATGAATGCACATGTCTGTTAGAAGTAGTATTTTGGGTTTCTTTGAATAAATACCCAAAAGTAGGATCACTGGGTCCTTTGTCCCTTGTTACAGCCTTTGTTTTAAAGTCCATTTTGTCTACTGTAAATATTGCTACCCCAGCCATTTTTGTTTCCATTTTCATGAAATATATTTTTCTATCCATTTACTTTCAGTCTGTATGTCTTTCAGTAAGAAATGAGTCTCCTGTAGGCAGCATATGTAACAGTCTAGTTTTCTTATCCATTCAGCTACTCTATGTCTTTTGATTGGAGTATTTAATTTTTTACGGTACATTTGAGGTAATTATTGATAGGTAAATAGTTACTGCCATTTTATTATTCATATTTTAAATCTTATTTTGTTTGTTTTTCTCCTTCTTCCTCTTCGTAAAGAAGTCCCTTTAACATTTCTTATAATACTGAGTTGATATTTTTCTTATCTGGGAAGCTTTTTATCTCTACTTCACTTTTAAGTGATAGCCTTGCTGGGTAGAGTACTCCAGCTTACTGTAGGCCTTGTTTTTCATCATTTTGCATATTTCCTGACACCCCCTTCTGGCCTGCAACGTTTCTGTTGAGAAATCTGCTTATAGTGTTATGGGAGCTCCTTTGTAAGTTACTAGTTGCCTTTGTCTTGATGCTTTTAGAATTCTCTGTTTTCTTTAACCTTTGCCATTTTAATTACAATGTGTCTTATTGTGGGCCTATTTGGGTTCATCTTTTTTTTTTTTTTTAATTGTTAAATTTAATGGGGTGACATTGGTTGGTAACAATTAGATAGTTTCCAGATGCACAAGTCCACATCACATCACCCACACGTCGCACCATGTGCCCACTGGGTTCATCTTGATTGGGACTATCTGCACTTCCCTCCAACCGTTCAACCACCATTTGTGTGTTTGTGGTCAGCTCATTTTGCATGTCTGCCCCTCCTATGGGTTTCAGTGTGGCCTTTTCTTTATATTTTTAGTTATAGGGATTCTGTTCAGCTAGTCTTCAGGTAATTCTTGAGATTGGTCGTTCTATACTTTATTTGTAATTTTGATGTGATTCTAGGAGGTAATAGGCATAGTGCTTACCTAATTTACCATATTAGACTGAAATCCTCAGTCTACTTCTAAATTTTTTTTTGTGGTTACCACCATTAGGTTTATGAAAACAGTTTTATATATACAGTAGACCCCCCTTTTTTTTTTACAGATTGCATATTAGCTCCATTCTCCTTTTCAAGTTAACTTCTTTACCCCTGCCCTTTTTTTTGTTGTTACAAATTATCCCTTTTTTAAAAAAATATATTTTTATTTATTTATTTTTATTTTTGACAGAGAGAGAGAGAGAGAGAGAGAGAGAGAGAGAGAGAGAGAGAGATACAGAGACAGAGACAGAGAGAGAACTGAACTGGGGGAGCTCCCAGTTCAGCACATGGTTCCGCACAGGCCAGGGTGGGATTCGATCCTCGTCCCCGGCGCTGCAAAGTGAGCGCCCAACCCACTGAGCCATCCCGGCCTTCCCAAATTATCCCTTTTTATACTGTGAATACATTTCCAAATCGCAATAGCTGTCTTTTCTTTAAATGTTTTACCTTCTTTAACCTTTATTATTTTTTTTTAATGTATAATACCCATTCTGAATGAGAGATGCAATTTCTTGTTTCTGTTTGTCTATTAGTCATTTTACTCATACTTTTGTATCCTTTTGTCCTTTTGTTTCAGGTAGAAGAACACCCTTTAGTATTGCTTACAAGTCAGGTCTTATGGTGGTAAATTCCCTCAGCTTCGGTATATCTGGAAAGGTTTTTATTTTTCTTTCATATCTAAAGATAACTTTAGTGAATATATTATTCTTGGCTGGTGATTTCTCTCTTTTAATAATTTAAATATTTGAGGGGATGCTGGATGGCTCAGCGGTTGAGTGTTCATTTTGCAGTCCCAGGGTCCAAGGATCATATCCCGGCCCCAGCCCGTGCGAACCCATATGCTGAACTGGGGTGTGCCTCCAGTTCAGTTCTTGCCTGGGCAAGCTTCCCATGTGGGAGGCCCCGGGTTCGGCTCGCGCCCTCGACATCCTTCCTATGTAGGAGACCCCCAGCTCACAGGGGCACGCCTCCTATGTGGGAGGCCCCTGGCCTGGTTCCTGCCCTGCGCAGCCCCATGCCCACCTGTGGAACGAAGCTATATAAAAAAACTAATGTACAGCTATGGAGACTGCTCTGGGCTCCCCTCCCCCCTTCTCTCTCTCTCTTTTACCTCTCTCTCTCTCTCTGTCTCCCTGTTGAAAACAATTTAAAAAATTGATTCCATTCTCTTCTAGTTTGTAAGGTTTCTGCTAGAAAATCTGTTACGTGTCTAATGCAAGCTTGTTCAACCTCAGCCAGCAGGCCACATGTGGCCCAGGATGGCTTTGAATGCGGCCCAACACAAATTCATAAACTTCCTTAGACAATTGAGATTCTTGTGTGATTTTTTTTTAAAAGGACATCAGCTATCATTAGTGTATTTTATGTATGGCCCAAGACAATTCTTTTTCTTCCAATATGTCCCAAGGAAGCCAAAAGGTTAGACACACCTGGTTTAATGGTTTTCTTTATAGGTTGCTGTCTTCTTTTCCCTGGCTGCCTTGAGATTCTTTTTTTGGTTATTAATTTTTGATAGTTTCAATATAATGTGCCTTGGAGAAGGTGCTTCATGATTGAGATAATTAGATGTTATTTTATGTTCTTGGATTTGATGATCCAGTTTTTTTTCATCTAGTTTGTTCTCATTGATTGTTTGAATAGGCTCTCTGTCCCCTTTGTCCTCTCTTCTGGTATACCCATTATTCTTATATTGCTTTTACTATCTGAGTCAGTTCTCATAGAGTTCTTTCTTTTTTTCTTTCTTTCAAATCTCTTTTCTTTTACCTCAGTCATTTAAAAATTTTTATCTTCTATGTCACTCGTTCTTTTCTCCATCCATTCTGCTATATTTCCTAAGCTCAATAGTTCATTCTTCATCTCATATTGAGTTCTTTAGCTCCAGAATTTTTATTTGGTTCTTTTTCTAGTTTTGATCTCTTTGATTAAGTACTCCATTTGTTTGTTGATTCTATTTCTGTTGGTTGAATTGCTTTTCTGAATTTTCCTGTATTTCATTGATTTTTTTCAGAACTGCAATCTTGAATTTGGTCATTTAAATCATAGGTTTCAATGTCTTTAAGTTTACTTTCTAGAAATGTTTCATTTTCTTTTTGAATTTCCTTGTTACCTTGGTTATTCATCATTATTTTTTTTTAATTTTGTTTTTAAAATTTATTTTTATTGTTTTTGACAGCAAGAGAGAGACAGACAGAGAGAGACAGAGAGAAGGTGGAGGTCCCAGAGCAGTCTCCATAGTTGACAGCATTAGTTTTCCATATAGTTTCACTCCACAGGTGGGCACAGGGCTTCGCAGGGCAGGCACTGGGCCGGGAGCCTCCTGCATAGGCCCTGGCAAGAACTGAACTGGGGACACACCCCAGTTCAGCATGTGGATCTGCCTGGGCTGGAGCCGGGATTCGATCCTCGGTCTCCAGGGCTGCAAAGCAAGTGCTTAACCCGCTGAACCATCCCAGCTTCCCCAATATTCGTCATTATTGATAGATTATTTCTCTGCCTGGGCATTTGTGGGAATGAAATATTCTTTTTAAAAAGTATTTGACACTTTACCACTTAGCACAAGCTTGTCCAACTTGCAGCTTTGCGGCCCAGAACAGCTTTGAGTGTGGCCCAACACAAATTCACAAACTTTCTTAAAACATTATGAGAATTTTTTTGTGATTTTTTTTTTTTTAGCTTATCATCTATTGTTAGTGTATTTTATGTGTGGCCCAAGACAATTCTTCCAGTGTGGCCCAGGGAAGCCAAACGGTTGGACACGCCTGATAGCAGGTTGATAAGTAGAGTTTATTCTTTTGTTTTCCGGTAGGTGGCACTGAAGTGCAAACTTTCATTTTATTTTCCCTGCACTGCTGGGGCTTCTGGAATTTCTGTGGGGTGGTGTTGCCTTGGCAGTGGAATGCTCCATACTCCCTGTGAGGAGGTGGGTACCCTCTTTGCAACCCACTCGCCTTGATCTCCAGACACCACTCCTGTGGATTGGAGGTAGGGGCTATGGGTCTCCTGGGCTCTCTGTTCTTGGCACTACCTTTCTTTAGCCAGAAGCCACCATCAGAGCTGTTGAGCCAGCTGCCTGACTGTTCCAGTCTGCTCCCCACTGCGTGGTGGAGGGTTGGACATGGGGTAGTGGGGGTCGGGGGATGAGTAGGTTTGTGCTTCTGAGATTCTGCTCTCCTTTGTGGTTTTAGCTGCCACGAGTACAGACCTCTTACACTGGAAAGTTTTCTGCAGCCCTTTCAAGACCTGAAAAATGAGGATTTTACTGTTGTGAGGGCCACAGGGGGGTAGGGGTGGGAGTTGGTGGACAGTTCCCATGTCTGTGGAGTCTGTTTTCTTGTTGGTGGTCTGTGTGATACTATGGATTTTTGCATTGCTTATTTGTCCCTGATCCTGGGCCCAGTCTCAGTGTGCGCCAGCCACCCAGACCCAATTGCTATCTCTGACCCTTCGATTTGCCCAGTGATGATTGCACCACAACCCTGAATTGCCATCACATGTGCTGGGGCCTTGCGGGTGTGGGGCTGTGTGCAGGTTCTGTCTCTGTCCTTCACCCTCTCTGTCCTGTCTCCGCTGTCTGCCCACCTTCTGATGCCTCAATGTGCAAATCTCTCTCGGATGTATTTATGTGTTGAGCCGAGAATCCTTTGTTGAAGTACAGCTGTCCAACTTGTTGTAAGTTCAAGGGGAAAGACCCGGAGTTCCACTCCCACTTCCATGCTGCTGCTGATGCCACTCCTACATGTAAATATTTCCGAAGGCTGATACATAGCCAGCACTTAGGGTGCCTCAGAAATTGGGTTCTTGATGTATGGTCACTATTGACATTCTGAGACAGATAATTCTTGTCCTGGGTGTCTGTCCTCTGCATTGTAGGATATGTAGCAGCATCTTGGCCTCTACTTCTAGATGCCTGTGGTCCCCCAAATTCCCAAAGTTTTCATGCCCAAAATGTTTCCAGACATGGTCCAGCCACTATGAAAGTCAGTATGTAGGTTCTTCAGAAAATTAAAAATGGAATTACCATATGATCCAGCAATTCCACTCCTAGGTATTTATCCAAAGAAATCTAAAACACTAATTTGAAAAAATACATATACCCTTGTGTCCATTGCAGCATTGTTTACAATAGCCAAGATATAGAAACAACTTAAATGGCCATCAATAAGCAAATTGATAAAGAAGCTGTGGTATATTTACACAATGGAGTATTACATGGCCATAAAGAAGCATAAAATCATACCTTTTCCAACAACATGGATGGAATTAGAAAATATCATGCTAAGCAAAATAAATCAGACCAAGAAGGACAAATACCATATGATCTCACTTATATGTGGAATCCAAAGAACAGAATAAATGAATGATCAAAATTAAAAAAGAAAACTCTGTTTAGTGGTTACCAGAGGGAAGTGGGCAAGGGGGGTGGGGGAGGAGGGAGGTTGACATCAAATATATGGTGATGACTCTGGGTGGTGAGCACACGATGAAACACATAGATGTTGGGATGTAGAATTGTATCCCTGGAACCTATGTCATTTTACTAACCAATGTTACTCCAATAAATTTAATTTTTAAAAGTTAAAGGGAAAAAAAACATTTTCAGACATTGCCAAATGTCCCCTGGGAGTGCAAATCCAGGGGTACAATTAAAAGATTCCCATATGAGTACATCCTCTCCTAAGATTCTTTGAATGTCATTATTAATACCCCCATTTTACAGATGACATATAAAGGCACAGAGAACATAGAGAACTTTCCCAGAGCGAATAGATGTCAATGGAACCAGGGTTCTAGCCCAGTTTCCTCAGAGACTTTTCTCGCTCAGCTTGCCTTGCCTCTTTGTGAAAAGCAGTCAGCTTCTGTCATTCTGTGTGATCCCTGCCTTTAACTCTCTGCTCCTTCCCGGTGCAGGGGTATGGGTCTCAGCCCTGGGCCTGCTGACGACTGGGGCTTCTGAGCAGGAGTGGCCTGCTCCGTTCTGACATCTTTTGGAGTGTTTAGCCTCTGTGGCCATCTCTCTGGAATAATCTCCAGCCCTCCAAAGTAGAATTCAAAGAAAGATTTTTTCCCTGAGATGCTAGGATAGAGAGGGAAGAAATGAAGTCATCTTTCTTAAAGCCTGGCCCAGGGTGCTAATGCACCCACTGCAAAGTAGCCTCTCCACGCCCCGGCCTGGAGTGCCACAAATCATTTTTCCATCCACAAACATTGCTGGATCCCCTACTGGGCCCCAAGCTCAGTGCTGCACTCCAAAAACCTGCTGGAGGCCAAAGCATAGATTCTGCCATTGAGAATAGTGCATTGTATTAATTATGCACAAACGTATACCTATCAGTGATACTATTTCTAGGCATATTATTAATATCAACGTATTTAATCCAAATAAGATACACCTGAATACCATGATTACACCCACTTTATAGATGAAAAACTGAGGCCCAGTAACACCATTGAGAAGCTGAAAGATAAGGGAAGGGTAGCAGATCTAGGAGGAACTGAGATGGAGCCCCATACTTGGAGAGGAGTAAGTGATGGTCAGGAGACACAGCTCTGGGCGAGGAGGAGTCCTGCAGGGAGAGGAAATAATGCGGAGAAAGCAGAGTCTGAGGTTCATGCAGTGCAGAAATACTCACGTGTAAGGGCGAAGGCCGAGAGGCAAGCAATGCCCCAGTGTGCATGTTGGGATATTGGGGCTTCATGCACAGGCAGTAGGGATGAAAAGTACCAGTAGTTCAGCAAATGGCAACTAAGAAACAATTTCCATATAGAGTGAGGATTGGTAAGGCCAGGGAGGCCAGTGAAGGGAGACCTGGGCTCCAAAGCTGGCCTTTGTGGAACTGCTCCTGCAGTTCAGAGCAGATTCCCTCAATGGTGACCAACCCAGCATTCCAGCTCATGTAGACAAGAGACACACCACTTCACTTCCCCTATGGTGCCCCCATAATGTTCTCAAGGACTGTCTGCAGATGGATCTTCATTGTCTCTGTCTGTGTCCCTTCATCCACAGGCCTGAGAAAGATGGATCAGCCACAAGCGTGGACACCGTCTGCACCTACCGCCCCGACCCCACAGGCCCCAGACCAGATAGAGAGCAACTATACTGGGAGCTGAGCCGGCTTACCGAAGGCATCACCAAATTGGGTCCCTACACCCTGGACCAGCACAGTCTCTATGTCAATGGTGAGCAGCAGCCACTTTGGCTTTCCTGTACTGCCAAGCCCTCATCCTTCCTGGCATTCCTCTTTTATTCCTTCTCCACACCCAGCACCTTCTGCCTCTTTCCCCTCTCTCTCTGCAGGTTACACCCACCAGACTTCAGAAGCAACCCCCAGTGGTGAGTACTAGGTGGCCTTCAGAAGCCCCCTACCCCATCAGGGATGAAAGCAATAGGCCCCTGCCCACATCTCCAGCTTTCAGGGAAGGAAGGGGTTGGGGACATGGGCTGGGGAGTCATTGCAATAAGTCAAAGCTGTGAGTCACCTCTGTGTTGTTAACTGGACACAGAGAAATGGCCACTACATGTTGGTTGGGTGGAAGGATGGAGGAAAGTAAGTTAATTAATGGAAGTAAATGACAAGGTTCAGTTGTAAATTGTTTTCTTCAAAGCTTTGCAGTTTCCAAATTGTTCCCTCCACCTGCTGCATATGAAGGTCTAACATCTATAGTGGTAATTCTGCCATCAGGCCACAGGGACACTTATCCATCACTGCGTTCTCAGTGAGGTGGCCACTGGGCTCAGGACGATAGCCTCAGACCTCTGTCCATCTCTGGCCTTACTCAGTGTGGCCTTGTTTCTCCCTCTCCTACTGCAGCCACGGGACCACCCCTGTTGCCTTTCACCCTCAACTTCACCATCACCAACCTGCACTACATGGAGGACATGTGGCCTCCTGGCTCCTGGAAATTCAACACCACTGAGAAGCTCCTGCAGCACCTGGTGAAAGCCCTGGCCCCACCCACTTCACCCTGTCCTGCTCAGTGAAGCCAGAACCACCTAGACAACCTTTCTCCTACTCACTGATGACCACTCCTCCCACTTCTGCCACGCCTACCAGTGCTAGCCCCACCCACACCACTCTTGTCCCACCCATCAACGACCATCCTGCCTCTGACACTCAACCCATTGCTTTCCTTTCCTCACCCACAGCTCCGGCCCTTGTTCAAGAGCACCAGTGTGGGCCCCCTCTACTCAGGCTGCAGACTAACCCTCCTCAGGTGAGACCTTGGGATCACAGGGCAGGGCAGCCTCAGGGGCTCCCAGACCCGAAGAGTTTGTTCATGTCCTCAGGGAGGGGGAATTCAGGAGGTGCTGGCTCCAGGACCAAGGCCTACTCTGATTGTACCTCCTCCCCAACTGTCCCCAGCTTTGCAGAGCCCATCGGCAGGATGGGGCCCCTAGCTTGGTCTTCCTTCTGAATTTTCTCCTCCCATTCTTTAACCAATGAGAGCATTTCCTTTAGATTTTCCATTGTGTCCCAGGATTTCCCCCAAGACTAGTGTCTTTTCCACTTGCTTTAATCCCAAGTGCCAGCTCGACACACGACTCAGGCAGGAGCTCTCCTGTGCCCATGCCTTGAGGATGCAGGCTTCCGCCATTAATAGTAATGCTCTCACACACAGACTCTGCTCTGAGTCCCTGGCCGGCCACAAGTCCGTGAACCCGGAGAGGCTAAGCCTGACTTCTCACCTCTCAATCCCCCTCCTCACTTCCACTGATCCCTTCCTGCCCTGCCTTTAGGAACCTCAGGACCCTCCCTGGGGACTCACTTCATTAATCGTCACCCCCCTCACCCACCCTCTCCAGGCCCAAGCAGGATGGGACAGCCACCGGAGTGGACTTTGTCTGCA
>PVKE010030244.1:0-19750 GCA_004027555.1 Craseonycteris thonglongyai
CGAATCCCAGTCCCAGCCCGTGCGGACCCATATGCTGAACTGGGGAGTGCCCCCAGTTTGTTTCTCACTGGGGCGAGACCCTGGCCCAGCTCCTGCCCTGTGCAGCTCCAAGCCCACCGGTGGAATGAAACTATGTGGAAAAACCGATGATGTGCAACTATGGAGACTGTTCTGGGCCCTCCCCCTTCTCTCTGTCTCTATCTCTCTCTCTCTGTCAAAAACAATAAAAAAAAAGGCAACAACAAATCTGTGGATAACTTGGAACAAAAAAAAAAAAGGTAGTGAACATGGGGAGTCTCTAGATAAACAATCAAAGGCTAAAACAAATGGGCACACACAGGAAAATTTAAGAGAGAAACATTAGGATGCCAACTGCCCAAGCCCATGAATGAGGAGATGGGGCTTAGCAGCAACACATGTCAAAACAAACTTGGTGATTCTGAGAGATCTAGAACCTCGAGAATCAATAGCCCTGTTTAGAAGTACCATAGCTGCAAAGCCATTGTTTGAAAAATTCTTTTATCCCAAGTTCTATGCTAAGCACTTTACATAGATTACCTTATTGAGTCCTTCTAACAATCCTATGAGAGAAATAAGTTAGAAACTGAGGCTAAAAGTTTAAGTTATTTGCCCAAGACAAGGTAAGAAGTAGTAGTCTCCCCCAAGTCTCTGATTGGCAGCTGGCTATCTTCACCACAAGAAAACATCACCATTAGCCTTCGCCTTCGCAGGGAAGCTATAAACCAGAAGGACTTGTCATGACAGCAAAATAACTAACCAACTGACACAGCCATACAAGGGCTGTCTAGAAAAGAATCCAGCCATAAATGCCTCTATTTTTCATATTACATGGCTGGATACTCTCTGGACAGCCCTTGTAGTCTACACTTTGAGCACCCTACAAAAGTAGTCTGAATCAGGGTCCCGGCCATCAGAGGACTTCTAGTCAGGTTGGAAAACTGAGACTCACACGGCAGCATATAATCAACCCAGGAGCAGGGGGAAAGTGATCATGAGAAGACCAGCAAAAGGATAACAGGTGGTCAGAAACGAAAGAGCTCAGTTGTTACTACGGTAAGTTGTTCAAAGATTTCAAAGAGAAGATGGTTTGCACTTGCTTCAGGGACTGAAAAACAGGCATATCTCATTGTATTGTGCTTCAGAGATGTTGAGAGGGTTTTGGTTTGTTTCTAAGCAAATTGAAGGCAAGACCTTCCACCAGCAAAAAGATTACGACTTACTGCAGTGGTCTGTAACCAAACCTGCCGTTATCCCTGATGTCTGCCCGTACATTTTAGCTAGAGAGGAAGAGAAGCCTACCAGGAACAAAGTCAAAAAAGCTAGAATGTACACAGCATATTCCATGAGGCAATTACCAGTCCTGGCTGATGGAAGCGGAGGGTTCACAAGAGGCGGCAGCAGGGGACAGGTAACATGCCCATAGCATGAAAGGAGCCCCAGATGAAAATGCAGGCCATACCCTTCCCTACGTACATTCAGATATAGAATGCCAGAAACACCTAAAAACACCTAAAAGCTGGGGAAGTGGACAGCAAATCCTAGTACACAGCTGTATTGCCATTTTTTTTTAATTATGTCAGGCACACCTGAGTGATTCTGAACTCAGGTGATTCCAATGAACAACCAGGCTTGGAATCCTGGGTTAGGGTCTCCAAAAACCCACAATCTCATTAATCATCACTGAGCATCCCTACCTTTGAAACTCCAACACTTAGCAAACCAAGAGGCTGGTAGGGCAAGAAAAAGGCTATTGACAAAGAAGCAGATGATAGTGCAGACAATAAACAAGAGTCACTAGAGGAAAAGACAGAAATTGACCCCCAAAGGGATTCATCTGAACCATCCAGCCCAATGAAAACCTCTTCTTGATCTTCACCCACGCTCAAAAGTCCTTAATAAAACCTGCTTCGCTCCAAGTCGTTTTAGTTTACTCCTCCCTGTAAAGGCTAATGCTGATGTTTTCCTGTGTATCAGGTGTGGGAGTTTATCATGAAATTCAGAAATAATCATCCCACTTGTCTTTCATCTTCCCAGAGCTACCCCCACCTCCTCTTCCACATGGGAGGCTCCTCGGAAGAGATAGAGCAGGAAGCCTGTGACCCGCATGTGTGGGATCCAGACGTTCATGTCTGGAATCTGGGTTAAGTCCAGAAAGATAAAGCAGCCATTTCCACCTGATCACTGTCTGATGATCAAGGGAAGTTATTAGTAGCAATAGTTCATAATCCCCTCAAATGTTTACCAGCACAGGGCCGAGCCTGTGGAAGGCACATTCCTGGCAGTGTTGCCCGAGACAAGCAAGTCTGAATGGACCAATGCCCTCCTCTCTTCGGAAGTTCATGATGGTATAGATTATAGAATGTTAGAACTGGCAGGTTCTTAGAGAACATCAGGTCGACTCCTTTCCATTTTTCCAGGTGAGGAGATTGAGACCCGGAGAGGGCTCATACTCACCCAGGGTCACACAGCTCAGGTCACAGGCTTGTCTCCACCCCAGCCTCAAACTCTCAGCCTAGGATGCTTTTTCCTGAGGTCACACAGACATCTCACTCCCCTCTGAAACTTGGGGAACCTGCTAAAGCTACTTTTTTTTGGTCTATTTTCCATTTGCTACAAAATTTAACCACCAACAGTTTCTGCCACCCTCTGCCAAAAACTACTAGTAGGGCTCACTGTAAATTTACTCGTTGGATTCTCACAACCACCCAGGGGACTGGGACAGGGACAGGTCACAGTGATTATCCCCATTTCACAAATGGGAACGCTGATGGTGAGAGAGGTCACACAGCGGGACAGAGCTGGGGCTGTCTAAGGAGACAGTCTGGCTCCAGAGTCCCCACTCGTAACCATTTGTTATAGTTTGTGAAAGATAATTTCTTTAAATTATGAAGTGATAGGAGAAAAGGAGCAAGCTTTTAAGCACCAGGGGCATCACCACTCGTGTTTGATAATGAATTTAAAAGCTAAACCATAAACTTCATTAATATATGTAATATATTTCTTGAGCATCTAGTAAGTTAAGGGAATGTCTATGTGTATACTTGAATATGTAAGGTATGTTAATAGGTTAAGCATTTTTAAAGGGCAAAATGATCATGTGCATTACCAAACAAAGCCTGCCACTTGAAAGAGGCAGAATGGTATCTGAGTGCTGGTTTTAGAAGAGTCTCCTCTGCACACCCCTCTGTGGAAAGTGAAGGTGTTGTTGCTGCTCCCCACCTGGCTGGACTTCACTCATGGATACAGTGTTTTCTTCACTATTAAAGCAACATTGCGTTTACGTGAACTTTCCACAGAAATCCAACCTCAAAACAATAATTGAGGGAAAAATTAAGATAAGACACCTCTGAAGATTAATAAAAATATAATACTTGGTAAAAGTGTTCAAAACCAAGATCACTGGAACAGATGCCCAATATTCAGTTATATTACCATTTTACTTTCCCTCATATTAAACATGTCAAATCTCATCTTGGTTATCCAGGAGAAGAAATCCAGGAGCAGGACTTCTTATAATTATAAATTGTAATTGTGCTTAGGATCAAATCTCAAGGGAAAAATTACAGTCAATCAAGAAAATGCACTATCACATAAAGAAGCTACATGAGATTTTACCAGCCGAATATGTGTGCAAAAGCCCACTCAAAATGCAACAGTGATCCTAAAACACTCTAACACCACAAACGTTATTACCTTAGACATGAAATCCATGGTACAGAGAATTAAGACAAAAAGGAGTGTTCGGCACATAATAGGCCCTCAATAAACATGTTCTGAATGACTATAAATGAAGAAATGTTCACAGAAAGAGGAACATAAGACTGAAAATGGCTAAACAGGGGGATGCTGGGATAACTCAGCAGTTGAGCGCTTGCCTCACAATTATAAGGTCCTGGGTCCAATTCCCTGCCCCAGCCCATGCAGCGCCACATGCTGAACTACATCAGCGCAACTGGTAACCACCGAGATTCCCACCCCACGCAGCTCCACAACCACCTGCGTGGAATGAAACCATGTCACAACTAATGATGCACAACTATGGAGACTGCTCTGGGCCCTCCCCTCTTCCCTCTCTCACCTTCTCTCAAACAATAAAATTTAAAAAGTTAATGGCTAAACAGCAGAGCAATACTGCATTAAGCTTTTGAGAATTTTTTTAATCCCAGGATAACAAAAGAACTAAAGATTATAAATACTGGACAAAATGACAGACTACCATTCAATCAGGGCAAAATGTGTGGTGGTGCCTCTTAAAAATATCGCTAAACCCAGCTTTGCCTAACTAAAGGATCTGGACCCTACAGGGTGGAATATTTATAGTACAACTATAAAATGGCAAAATTTCCTTAATGGGACACATTTCAAATATAACACTTTTTAATTTAAACTCTCAATAGGAGTTACTCTGCTTGACCCATCTCTTCATAATAAATCTTATCTAAAGTCACAGGAAAATATATATATATCCTATAGCTTCTCTGCTCCGATAAAGCAGCTTAAATGGAAATGCAATTAGACAAACCCTACATAAACCAGATCCGTCATATCTGATCAGTAAATTAAAGCATAATAAAATTACAGTCAGCCTGGGAGTAATCTGGGATCTGTGCAGTACCATCCTAGCCATGCCTCATCATAAATGGTTTTCCAACATTTACATAAATATTTTCTAGGGAATCAGCATTTGGTCATAAACTCTGACAGGACCCAAAGGTAGAGGTTAAGTACCAATATAGTAGTTACCAGGTTTGTACAGAATGTTTAATATAAAAGTAATATTATATTCCACTCCTTGCCTTAATACTCATTGAGAACACATTTCCTCTTCTCGAACAGCATATACTAAAGGTCATGTATCAGAGCTCACCGGAAATTCCTGCCCAATTTAAGTCTTAGCCACAACAGTAGTTTCTCATAAGAGCACAATGAGAAAACATTCCAAACTCTTCCACAGTACTCACGTGATTCTAAACAAGGTGAGAAACCCAAGTGAGGCCCCTGATGGAACTTCAAAGAGCCTTCGTTACCAACAACAGGCACACAATTTATTGCGCTTCACTTTATTGCATTTCAGATGTTTTTTAACAAATTGAAGGCAAGACCCTCCACCAGCAAAAAGATTACGACTCACTTTATTGTGATACATGCTTTATTGCGGGGGTCTGAAACCGAACCCAAAATATCTTGGAGGTATGCCTGGACTGTTTTGCTCTTTAAGTGTTTCTAAACTGTTTAAAGGATGGGACAGGTGCTTCAAAGAAAAGCCTACCGACACACCTGTTGCATAACTTGTTCTTGGTTAGTCAGGTTTTGATAAGGAGGAAAACGGTCAAAATCAAGACAAACACTGCTTTTCTGTTCTCCATTCTCCCATTAGCCAGGGCATTTGCCTGAGGCACACACACCCAGTAGCTAGCTCTGTGCCTCAGTTTCCCTAACCACTAAATATGAGGTCTAATGCTATCCCAATTCCTATGTGATAAGGTCAGTGAACACAGACACACGAAGTCCACATCAGAACGTTACACTGAAATACTACATTGTATAAGAAAATTCCAAAGGGTTTTGCAGTATTCGGTTCTTTTCCTCCAAATACCGGTACTCCAAAAGGGTTAAGTTGGCCATTAGTCAAGATTAGGCAAATACCTATGTGCTTACAGAACATGTATACACAAATCTCCCAGGTGCACTCATCGCTCTGCCTGGATCCTCCCGTGCAATGAGCAACCAACAGAAGCTATTGCGGACAGGTGCTGATTTTGCTTTTGTTGTTGGAAACAGGATTTGCTTCCCCCAACTGCTTTAGGGCCTGGGCACACTAGATGGCAAAGCTTCCGAAAACCCGGGAGCCCATGCGCCCCCCAAAGGATCAGTTCTTTCTAATCATCTTTTCCGTGTTTCTCACTGCACTGGCTCGGGGCTGGCGATAAACCTCCATAACCCCAGGTCTGCGGAGATGTGTGGCGACCCAGGCGGGCGTCACGGCGGAGGCGGCGCTCACAGATGTTGCAGCCGTCCCTCCCCCCACTCCGCGGTAACCGGTGGAGGGGCGGGCGCTGCGGGCTCCTAAGGAAGCAGTTGGACTCTCTTCTGGAAATTGGTGTCTGGGAAACCAGAGCTGGGTTTCCAAGGCGGCCTGAGCACCCAGCTGCCGACAGCCAAGGATGCGTCCTCGGCTAAGCACAGGTCGTCACTGTGACCCCGGGGAAAACTCTAAACAGGGGAAGGCTAACACCTGCAGGGGGCAAACAGCTGTATAAAAAATAAGCACAAGGAAATTCGGCAAAATTGTGGTCGCCTCCCCTAACCAAGATAACTAGACACAGTTCTTAAGACACAGCAAATATTCCCACAAGAAAGAACGCTTCGGGCCTGTGTCCCCAGCTTGTGCCTGGTCCCCTCTTTGGGGACCCGGCGCCGCCAAGCACCCTCACTCAGCAGCCCGTGCACCGATGGGAAGGAGACCCCAGCTTTCGAGGATCTCCCTTCTCCACCGCAAGTGACACCGATCTCCCTGGCAGCCCAAGGGCACTGGCGAGGCTTGCAGCCGCCCATCCCCGGTCCCCAGCGCAGGGCCGATTGGGGTCGCGGACCCCTGGTCGGTGCGCTCCCGGCCCCGCCGCCGCCGCGCCGGGCTAGGCAGCCCTGTGCACTTGTTGCCGCCCCCGGAGGGACCAGGAGGCGGCGGCGCCCTCTCCGCCTCCGCCGACCCCCGCGATCCCCCGGGACCCTGGAGCCCGGCGGATCCCTGGAGCTCCCGGATCGCGAACTCCAGGGAGAGGATCCCGGTTTCCCGCCCGGGGGCTGCAGAGAGGAGCCAACGGGCACTTACCTGGAGCTGCAGCCTCCGCAGCTCGAGCGAGGCGCTGCCCCCCGCGCCCTGCCGAGGGCGCCCGCAGCCGGGAAGCCTCGCCCGCCGCTGCCCACGCCCGGCGGCCGCACGGCGGCAGCCCGCGGACGGGGCGGAGCCGCAGACGCGCTCCCTCCGCGCCTGCCGGCTGCCACTGGGTCCCCGGCCTGCCCAGCGCCCGCCCGCCGCCGCGCCCCACACCGGCTCCAGGAGGAAACCCGAAACCCCGGCTGCGCTGCCGCCGCCAGCGCCCTCCCGCCGCGCCGCTCCCCTCCCCGGCCCGGGCGCGGCGGGGCGAGGCTGCGCGCTGGTGGCCGCGCCGGTGCCCTCGGGGCTCCCCCGGCCTGGGGCGCCGCCCGAGGCCTGGCTGTTCTCCGCCCCCAGCCACCGCACCTGTGACAGAGCCGGGCCCAAGCCAGTGCCTAGGCATCAGCAGACGCCCTCGTACTGGCCCGGAGCCCGCGAGCGGCGATTCTCTAGGCATTCATGCGCGCAGGTGGTTCCACGAGAAGTCTTGATCATTCAACATGCATATGAAAACCGTAACCACCTGCTTTTACAACGAACAGCCCTGTGAGAGGGCCCTTCTACCGACCCCGCATGCTTTTCTAATTAGAGCCATCCCAACCCCAAGTGGGGAAGCCTCTCCATCAGCCAGGCCTCCATAAAACAGACTTCAGTGACCGCAGCCTTCAAGGCAGGATTCCCCCTGTGCCTGTCCTTGTAACCGCGGCGAGGCTCTGCTCATGTGAAGCCCTGGCGCCCCCAGGACCAGAACAGAGGTGTGTGACAGGACACTGGTCACAGACACGGGGCCTGGGCGTGCAGGAGAGCTCAACAGGCTGAGCGCTTGCCTTGCAACTGCAAGGTCGGAGGATCATAACCTGGCCCCCGCCTGTGCAAACCCATATGCTGAACTGACCCCGAGCCCCCTCGGTGGGGTGAAGGTTCTCCCCGCCCATGTGGGAGGCTCCCAGCTGGTTTCCCACCCCCATGTGGCCTCACACCCACCTGTGTGGAATAAAACCGTGTCACAACTAATGGTGTACAACTATGGAGACTGCTCTGGGCCCTCCCCACTTCTCTCTCTCTCTCTCTCTCTCTCTCTCTCAACAATAAAATATTTTTTTAAAGGGGGGGAGACACGGAGCCAAAAGATAGCAAGAAAATACCCGGGGTCTCTAGTCCAAAGCGAAGGGTGGGCATTCTGTCTTAATAAAAGGTTCGGAACTTGGCATTGCAGGCCTGACCTGGTGCTATAAACCCGGCTGATTCTGTTTTACCCAAGGCCTGGCCTCGAGCAGTGCCTTTTAAAGACAAAGAAGTTCTTGCCCATTGCCAGGACTTCCAGGTAAAAATAAAAACAATAAGGTCCTTTTCAAAAATATCTCCAACCCTAAAATTTCTGCTGAAGATTAACTGAATCCACACACCAGACAACAATGGTTTCCAGACTCTAGGGATCAAAAACATCGATGTTAGTGGCCTTAGCTGTTACAGTATTCTTTTTTTTTTTACATAAGTATTGAACCACTTGGTGTTTTTATTTTCTTCCCCTTCCTCACCTCTTTTTTTCATTAATTCTGTCAGATATGTAGACAGAAATAAAAGTAAAACGTGGGAGAAGGAACAGTTGTAAGTTACCCTCAAACTCCTTCCACATGAAAAAGAAACAAACAGGCAAAACTAGCAATTGTGATATCCTCACCAGCTGAGGACATTCAATCATGCTATCTGCAGTTTTCTTGCCTTCTCTCAAGCCCTGAGCTTGATCAATATTTAAATAAGTACTTGGCTTTCAACTTCTCTAGCTTCAAATACTAAGCACAGTATACTCTCACAACCTTAAAAGCAGCCCGCAAAAATATGAGTCAGGAAGTTATCAGTTGTGTAAATAAGCTTTTGCATCAGATTAATTTTGCTGCAAATTAAGTCACTCGGGACACTGAGATAGTGCTGAGCCTGGCTGGGACAGCGTTTGTTTAGAATTCAAAGGCCCGGTATTCTCTCAGTCCCCAGACAAGGGACTTTCAGCCAACAGGAAACCAGGTTGGTAATTCAGCTGGGAAAATTCTAACTTCCAACTTCCTTAGTGTTATGCCAGCGCCCCAGCTCAGCTCTGTCTTTTCTATTCAGTCTTCAACCTTCACAGGGAACGCAGAGAAAAGAGGCCAACCTGGCCCAAACCTGGGGACAATCTGGTGGGGAAATGCTCACAGTTCTCATTCTGGCTGCATGTTAGCATCACTTGGGAAACTTTAAAAAATAAAAAATAAAATAAAAACCTTGATTCCAATAATACCACCCCAGGCCAATTACTTCACAATCACCCTACCTCCTTGGATGGGGCCTGCACATTGTTATTTTTTTAAAGCTCCCCCAGGTGACTCCCCAAAGCTTGGAACAGCTGGACTAAAGGACCTGCACTTATTGCCACTGGAGGAGGATGAGAGCCTGCAGTCAATTATATGAGGTTCAGGAAACCAGCACCTCCATTTCTACTAATGATGAACAATACTGTTTATCATTAGGCCAAGGTGCTTCCTTGGAACACACATATGAATCACCTGGAGATCTTATCAAAATGCAATTTCTGACTCAGTATCAGATGCAGGCTTATACTCTGCATTGCTGATAAGCTCCAGATGCTGCTTGTCTGGACCATACCCTGAGCTGCAACATAATAGAGAGATCCAAAATTAACACTAGGAACCAAAAGTAGAGAAATACTCATATGGTTATAAGAAGTCGTGACATCTCTGAATTATTTTTTTTAATATATTTTTATTTATTTAATTTTGACAGAGAGAGAGAGAGAGATACAGAGACAGAGACAGAGAGAGAACTGAACTGGGGGCGCTCCCAGTTCAGCATATGGTTCCGCATGGGCCGGGGCCGGGATTCAATCCCCGGTCCCCGGCACTGTGAAGTGAGCGCTTAACCCACTGAGCCATCCCGGCTTCCCCTGAATATTTTTAATTGGTAATCATTGTGTACCAACTATGCACAAAATCTAGTTTGCAATCTTTTAACAAAAGACTAGGCAACTCCTAGCCAGTTTTAAGTGTGAAGTCGTCCCTGCAGGGACTGTGCAGCCGCTCAATGGCCAGCTTCTGCACTGGCCACAGCACACTCGGTCCCCAAGGCCCACAATGCTTTTAGGTACCAATGAAAATGTTTTAATTTCTTTTAAAAGCCAAGGAAAAAAAGATGAAATTATATATGTATATATATATATATATAAACATTTATAAATTACATTTTAATAAAAATTACATTTTTATTAAAATTACATTAAAATTATATTTTAATAAAATGTAATTATTTTATTTTGTGTTTAATAGAGAATGACAAAAGTACCTACGGCCCACAAAAGATACAAGGTGGCTGGGTGCTCAAAGCCCATTTTAGACCCAAGTGTTTTTAGAAAGCAGGTGAAGCTTATTTGCACATTGACATTTACATGATCAACAGGACTGTATTGGGGAAGATATAAATGGTCTCTTGTGTGAAGCCAGCTCTATAAAGATAGCAGAGTTCAACACTTCCCACACGCCTGATTGAAGGGACACCGGGAATGTTTCACTGACAAAAAAATTGTTCCTCTTTAGCTGTTTCCCAAGGCTCTAAAATTCTACCATTAAAGATTTATTCCAGGGAAGCCAGGATGGCTCAGTGGGTTAAGCGCTCACTTTGCAGCCCCGGGGACTGAGGATCCAATCCCGGCCCCAGCCCGTGTGGACCCATATGCTGAACTGGGGAGTGCCCCCAGTTCAGTTCTCACCGGGGTGAGACCCCGGCCCAGTTCCTGCCCTGTGCAGCCCCACTCCCACCTGTGGAATGAAACTATGTGGAAAAACCGATGATGTGCAACTATGGAGACTGCTCTAGGCCCTCCCCTCTCTCTCCGTCTCTGTATCTCTCTCCCTCTGTCAGAAACAATAAAAAAATAAATCTTTTTTTTTTTAAAGATTTATTTTTATTGTTTTTGACAGAGAGAGAGAGAGAGATACAGAAACAGAGAGAAGGGGGAGGGCCCCGAACAGTCTCTATAGTTACACATCATCGGTTTTTCCACATAGTTTCATTCCACAGGTGGGCGTGGGAGCTACAAGGAGCAGGAACTGGGCCTGGGTCTCACCCTGACGACAACTGAACTGGGCGCACTCCCCAGTTCAGCACATGGGTCCACACGGGCCAGGGCTGGGATTCGATCCTCGGTCCCCAGGGCTGCAAAGTGAGCACTTAACCCACTGAGCCATCCCAGCTTCCCAAAAATAAATCTTTAAATTTAAATTAATCAAACTAAATTTAAAAATCTGTTCCTCGTTGCACTAGCTACATTCTGAGTACTCAATAGCCCATGTTTCTATAGAAGAACACAGATATATAAAACATTACCGTCATTCCAGAAAGTTCCATTAATGCTGTTTCAAAAGATTTTGTGTAGAGACCACCCTTCCCTGACCCTCTAAAATATAAGGCCAGTTTGGGAAGTAGGTAGACTCTAGCTCAGGCACATCTGTATTCCCATTTGTCAAGTGGCCTACACCTAAACAGATAACCAGCAATTCTGTTCTTTTCTAAACCTTCCAGGCCAAACTTTCTAGGAAACCAACTTTTTGTTGATACTCCCTGACCTTCAAGTAAGCCAGACTTTTCTGATTTGTGCAGGACCAGTAAATCCTATTTTTGAATCACCTAGGGCAGTGGTCAGCAAACCGCGGCTCATGAGCCGCATGCAGCTCTTCGACTCCTTGGCTGCGGCTCTTCCACGAAATGTTTAGTGCAGGCACGGAATATTATTTATTAACTTGCCTTGTAAGAAACAAGTAAACATTTTTGAAATGCAAGCCTACAGAAAAGAGGCACATTTTTAGAAAGCAACAATAGCACGGATAGTTGCTCGCAAACATGTGTATCATTATCTCTGTCGAATTGCTGCCCGCGAAATGTATTTTAACTACAAACAGGAAGAAAGCAGTCGAGGAACTCCAGAGGAGACAAGAAAGGTCAGCTTCTGTTTTTAATCACTGGGTGCAATCTTCTAACAATGTTAATATGGCAAGTTTAGTAGTTAGGAGATTGCTCAGAGAGGAAAGCCATACACGGATGGAGACTATATAAAGAGTTGTTTTATAAGTGCATCTGAAGAGCTTTTTCGAGATTTTAAGAACAAAGCAGACATTTTTTTTTTAATTCAAGAGATACTTTTGTCTGCTAAAACAGTGAAAGATAGAACAGTAAAAACGTCTGCAAACATAACCAACCAACAAATTGAAGATCTCAAATTGGCCTCAACTCTATCAATAGCAGTTGACGAGTCTTGTGATATAAATGGCACAGTGCAAGTTTCTCTTTTTGTGCGATTTATCTTCACTACAGGCCCTAAAGAGGAACTTTTGGGATTATTGCCACTAAAGGACAAACGCGTGGAGTAGATACAGCAAATGTAATTGAGTGCTTCGAAAAACATCAAATTCCATTAGAAAAAATTGTCTCGATTTCAACAGACGGAGCGAAAAGTACGACAGGTGCAAGAAATGGGTTTGTTGCTATTTTGAAAGAAAAAATTAATCACAAGATACTTACCATTGTATTATTCATCAGGAAGCACTATGTGCGCAGACATTTCCTGAAGAAATTTGCTAAGTAATGGAATTGGTGATTAAGATTATCAACTCCATTGTAGCTAAAGCTCTTTACCATCGCCAATTTAAAGAATTTCTAATTGAGGTAGAGAGTGAGTATGCAGATCTTCTGCTGCATAACAAGGTTCATTGGTAATCAAGAGGAAACGTTTTAAAATGTTTCGCTTCACTGTTTACTGAAATGAAAGCATTTCTTCTTGAGAAGAGTGTTCACTATGCAGAGCTAACGAACGATCTGTGGATCCAGAAATTTTATTTCATGGTGGATGTTACTTCTCATCTAAATCAGCTTAATCATAAGTTACAAGGAAAAGGAAACAATTTTTTCAATGTTAGAAGTAATTTCATTCGAAAACAAATTGTCGTTTTGCCGAAGATTTTGAAAGAGAAACTCTAATTCACTTTCCATGCCTATTGAAATATTGTCGAGAAAATAAGTCTAATATTGACATTTGCTATTTCAGAACAACACTGTTAAGTATGAAGGAAACTTTTCTCAGCAGGTTCAAAGACTTTAGAAACAGCAAAGCGACGTTAGCCTTTGTTAAAAAGCCTCTGAATGCCACGGTAACAGAAATAAATTTTTCGCTCTTTAATATTGATATTGGCAGCTTTGAAATGCAGTTGCTGGATTTAAAAAATAAAGAATTGTGGAGCTCAAAATTCAAGTGTCTTTGTGCAGATTTAGAGCTATTGGAGAAAAATAAATGTGAATTAAGTTTACAGCACAAGTGGTCTGCTTTGAGAGATCTGGAGAGGGAAGATATGTTGATTTTTAACACCTGGAATAGTATTCCTGACTCATATGATCAACTGAAGAAACTAGCGTTTGCTGTTCTTTCCTTATTTGGGTCTACATATTTATGCGAACAATCATTTTCAAGCATGAACTTTATCAAGAGTAAATTAAGAAATCGGCTAATCGATGAGAACTTGGAATCGTGCCTAAAATTAAAAACAACAACGTACAAACCTGACTTACCCTTACTTTCCAAGGAAATGCAAGGCCATTGTTCACATTAGTGGAGTACCAGTATTTGTAGTTGTTTTTTTTTAAGGATACCTTTTATATTATTTAACTTGTTATATTTTTAAATAAATATTATCTTTATATAAGTATGATACCAAGTTTTATTTAATGTACCGTTAGTTAAACTAAGACATATTTAGCAAAGGCAAGCTCGAGAGTGTACTTTTAATTCTAATTATTTCCATAAAAATGTCTCTACTAAAGTAAAGCTTAAGTTTAAAAAAATGGCTCTTTGAATAAACTTCAATTTTGTATTGTTTATATTTGGCTCTTTTGGATGACGAGTTTGTCGACCACTGACCTAGGGAATTGTAAGATTTTCCCCCAAGATCTAAAATAATCTTTATCTCAAAAAGGGATTATTTACCTTGCTAGTTTGGGTTTTTTCTTGCCAAAATGTCTCCAACTGTCCTCAAGTTGTAGTTGACTTATTAAATTTTAAATCAACTCGTAGGTAGGGACCTTCTTGCTCTCTAGGACACAACTGTACCAGGCAGGCCTGCTGGATAATGTCCCAAATGCATGTGTGTCTATAAATCTCCCATAAGTCAGCAGTTCTATTTCCAAGAGCACCAGTGAGTGACCAGGTATGGGGTGTGGAGCAAAACAATTTAATATCTAGCCTACGGGTCCAACCTTTTGGCTTCCCTGGGCCACATTGGAAGAAGAAGAATTGTCTTGGGCCACAAATAAAATACACTAATACTAAAGACAGCTAATAAGCTAAAAATAAAAATTAAAAATTAAAAAATCGCAAAACATCTCATAGTGTTTTAAGGAAGTTTACAAATTTGTGTTGGGTGCATTCAAAGCCATCCTGGGCCTCATGTAGCCCATCGGCTGCAGGTTGGACAAGCCTGATCTAGCATTTCTCCATTCCCATAACACCTGCTGAGCACTCACATGAACACATTAAATCCCAGCCTGGAGCAAGTTTTCAGTTACATAATAAAAGCCCTTTAAAAAACAGAATTGATAATTGAGATACTAACACCACTTTAATTAGAGATGCAGCTACTAATCACTGATAATGCAGGTGGAAAATAATGTGTGTGCAACTGTCACATGGGTTGTAATTATGTTTAAGACTTCTGGTGACATGACAGATGGTGAGAATGAAGCTTCAGTGTTCTGCCTAGCCACCATTTGGAAGCCTCAAAATGCATGTATGACTTTGGGAAGCTATTATTCATTAAAGAGGACCAAGATCCTGTTTTTCCATTTACAAAGGGAGGCAGAAAAAAGGAAAAGACAGGAAAATCTATAAATAAAATAGGTAGAAATCAGTTTTACTACCCATCCCCAAATAAAAAGCTATATAAAATATTTTAACTCAGCCTTTTGAAATTCATTCAGACCCATTTGATTGCTCATAACATATAACCCAAAAACTAACTTTGGTATCTTGCCATTAAAGGATCCAAGATTTTTTCCAAATTGCCTAATAAATGACCTACAATTTCTGAATTTACCTCGAAAGACCTAGGTATCCTATGCTAAGGCCAACACACGGGAACTGTTTTCTTGTCACTGTTTTCAGTTCTAAAAGATCCCCATTTCTGTTCTCCCCTAAAGTGAGACATCTTGGCAGAGCTTTTGCTTCTGCACCTAAGGAGGCATGGAGGGCAGGAAAAGGCTACAGAGACCCTAACACTGCAACTCAGATGAAGAGACTTAAGGATCATCTGTAATGGACAGAGGAAAATAGAAAGACTTGGAAAAAAATGGAGAGTCTAAAAATAATGTCATTCATTATTATTTTTTAAAAATAAATTGTCCTACACAGAGACCTGCCATAGAAGGAAGTTCATTCTCTTTTACCAGAGAAAATGCCTTTAAACAATCACTCTCTGAAATTGTTTCATAGTGAACATCATTGGTTGTTTTTCATTTTGAAAAATAAGTTCAGCCACATGGGATAGATGAGCATGCGAGGCAGCCATAGCAGAAGTGGTAGATACGCTTAGAGAGCTTACAAGCTAGCCTCTGCCTCCTCCTAGACCAGGAGGGCTAGCTAGTAAATTGTGTAGAATATATGAGCCACTTGCTATCTGTCACCACCACTCAATGACACCACTGTAGTACAAAAGCAGTGACTGACAACATGTAAATAAATGAGCTTGTCTGTGTCTCAAAATTTTTTATTCACCACCATAGGTGATGAACCGGATTTGACTATCAGGCTACCCACTGCTCTAGACCATTGGAGTAACATGCAGAGCTTTAAAACCACAGACGCCTAGGTAGAACTTCGGATGTGGACAACTAGTCATGTGGAAAGCTACAACATGACAAAACAGTCCCAAGTGAAACTACAGAATTAAACTATAGAGATTAAGAATTAATCAATAGGGAAAAAATAAAACAGATAAGAGAGGGATATTAGGGAAGAAAAGAGATTTTCCCATCAATTATCATTAACATACTCCAGAGACATAAGAGAAAATAATGTATATATCAAACAAGAAGATGCTATGAAAAGGGAACAATGAGAGGAAAAGAAAGGATATTGCAAATTAAACATGCAAAACAGCATAGTTTAAAAATACAACAGAGGGTTAAAGATAAAGTTGAGGAAATATCCCAGAAACTTTAAGAAAAGATCAATGCACAAAAATATGAAATCAGAAATAAAAATTTTTTAAGATTAATTTCACATATTCAACATCCCACTAAATAGAGTTCCAGAAGAGACAAAAGAAAGTACCTGAGATACAATTTTTAGGCTCTGAATTTGTCTACTTCTAAGAATTTACCCTAGACATATGCAGGGACAGGATATACATACACAACTATGCTCAGTGCAACACTCTTGTAATAGCAAAAATTGGAAACAACCTAATTGTTCATGTGGTTTTTTGGTTAGATAAATTATGGAATACCTGTAATACATAGTTGTTTAAAAATAATAATGTGAGTCTGGGTGGAAAAAGGCAAATTACAGAATAGTACGTTTGCTAGGAGCCCACTTTTATTTAAAAATAAAACTAAAATGTTTATATATCAATATACGTTCGCAAATGCTTTATAGCTTTGCAAAAGCTCCTCAGACCCTCTCTTGTTCTACCTAAGTCAAATTTCTAATGCCCAGGGAGCTCTGCCTTAACCCCTTGCGTTGCAAAGCTCCTCTGTTGCTCCTATCCTTTCATCTTTTACCTCGCCCTGTCTCCTGACATTTGCACACAGGAGCATCAAATTGCAGGATGCAAAAGGAGATGATTTGATTTCTTCTGTGTGTGCAGGAAAACTACCCTGTGGCACACTGTGCCTGGATTGAATCTACTCTAAATGCATTCCCTTGTTGGGTTAGGACCGCAGTCCTTCAGGGTGGAGGCCTGAACAGACATATCACCTGGAAGCCTTTTTCTATTACTCATGCCTGGGCCTCAGCCTTGGAGGTTGATTCAACCTAGACATGTGTATGTTCAAAATGCTCCCCAGGTAATTCTGTTAAGTTCCTCCCCAACTCTGCCCTTGGGAAACACCAATGTACACTGCGCTCCCTTCTGAAGAGCTACTCTTGGCAAACGTTTTAGAAAGCCACTTTCTCATTGGCCACTGGTCTCAGTCCCCAGTGCTGCAGAGAATTGCACCTTGGATCACAGCCTCAGAATCATAGTAATGCAGCTAACACTTACTCTTAACATAAACCAGGCACTGTGCTATACTCTTTACTTATATTAACTCATATAATCCTCACACAACACTGAGATATGAGATACTAGTGGTATCTCCTTTTTTACCATGGAAACAACTAAGTGATACAACCCAGGTTTAAAGCCAGCTCATATGCATAACCATTACCTTCTAGGGCCTCATGCAGTGAGTTTCAGATATTTCTTTATGGTCAAACTAACCCCAGTCACCATACTGACCACTCCTACCCTGGTCTACCAGGGTTCACCACCAATCCCAGCCCTCCTATCTCCTTGGTCTCCTGAGCCACATGCATTCTGAAAACACTATCACAGATCTCAGTGTTTTTCTACTGATCTTTAGCTCAGTGTCTCCACCCAGAAATCTTTCTCCAACATCCCCACCTCCATGCCACGCTGGGCCAGGGGCCTCATCTACACTTCCCCTCTCCTTTGTGCATTTCTTCATCATCGAATTTACTACATAGCATCTTGATGGTCTGTGTCCACTTCCATCTCCCTCAGCTGAGAGTTTTCTAAGGCCAGGAGTAAGTTTCAATTATCTTTGATTCTCTGATGTCTGATTCTCTGATTCTCTGATGTGCTCCTTCTGACAAAAGGAACACATAACTGTTCATTGAATAAACAATATTGGTATCAATGATACCTCCACCCCTCACCTTATAGGAAGAACTTGTTAATTGAGCTCTGGACTCTGGGATGAGAAGGAACATCTCCTAACTAGCCCCTATCAAGACCTAAGCTCTAGAAACTCCAGGCTCATATTCTTTGCATCTATTCCTACTTTCCCTTCTCAATATACTTACATTCTTTTTCTACAGCTAAGGAGCAAGGAATACTGCCATCTTGTTTAACCTTCAAAAGCTATGCACCCATTCAAACTCCAAATCCTCTAAAAGTCTTCATTATCATTAAAGTTTCTCCTCACCACCGCCACTTTGACTCATTGGTGGGGCTACCTACTGCAGCTGGTGAAATGAGGCCTTAGGAATTCTATATGAAGGATCCAAAAAATGTGACACATTGAAATACTTCATAGTTGTCTGCACCATAGAAGTTGCAAATATAAATTCATCTTTAGCTTTTAAAAGTAGTTGCACTTTGTGAAGTGTAAGGAGATACAGAAAGAAACAAAGAACAGGAACTGCCAATGGACCACACAGTAGTCAAGGAGACAAATAACCCAAGTGAGAAAAAACACAGAATGGCATGTGCTTTTTATAATTTCTCTGTAAAACTTTGTATTAATATTTGGTTTATAGATAAGAAATATTCTCTTATAATTTCTATTAAGAGTTTTATAAATAACTTCTATTCATCCCTTAGGATACTTACGATATACTCTAAGATTACTAAGTTCATATCTCATCAACAAACCTCATTGGCCATCACTCTCACATGGCTCCCCTGCCCCAATCACATTTTTGTAGCTACATATCTATTTGTTTTGCCATTTTTAGCACCATTAAAATGTGCCAGTAAAATGACTTTGATGACAAATACAAAATAAAGTCCTTAAAATGTTCCTCAGTATAAAGACCTGCATTCTTTCATATAATATAAGTTGTATTAAGAAACTGGTTAAAAGTATTTAAGAATGGGAATGGAAATGGCATTCCATAAAACCTTGAACATACTTCAGTTTGACTTTCACCTTTGATTCTGACTGCATGACAAATTGTATAAACCATAATCAGTTAACATCACACCACAAGATTAAAGCCCCAAGTGCGAAGGTATCATTAATCATACCAAACACATATTTGCTTTTCTGTTGGCATCAAAATTTGTTTCTCTGTAATTTAAAACTGTTTCTCTGTAAGTTAAACATACCTCATGGTACAATGCTGATCCAAATTTGTGTACTTGGCAACATAAAAGGGAAACTTATCTTTCATCCATTGTAAGGACATGTTATTCTCCAACCAAAATGATCAACTTGAATTAAAGTTTATTCTGTACTCCTCTATAAGTGTTTCCAAACCCAGCACTTTAAGTTTGAGTAAATAAAAAAGAAAGATCTATGTTTGTCCACTAGGTTGATTAAAAGCATAAGATTTCAGTAGGGAGGAGTGTGGTCACACACACATTTGAGAATCTGAAAAAAGCTCAGATCTAACCACAAAATAATACACATTCATTTATATTCACCAAATTCTGAATTTACTTTTCAGGGTGTTCTTGGCCACCTCAAAGCCCATTCATGGTCCACAGGTTAACAACTCACACATGCAAACAAAAAACTTCATAGGTTACAGAAATAAAATCACTTGCGTTTCTTAATAGCGATAACACACATATATAAGTTGAGCAGCCACAATTCTCATTATTCACAAAATAATTTTGGGGAAAGCCGGGACGGCTCAGCGGGTTGAGCGCTCGCTTTGAGGCCATGAGGACCGAGGATCGAATCCCGGCTCCGGCCCAGGCAGGACCCACGTGCTGAACTGGGGAGTTCCCACAGTTTGGTTCTCTATCTGTCTCTGTCTCTGTCTCTCTCTCTATCTGTCAAAAAGTAAAATAGAAATAACTATGCACTGAA